>SJYR01003700.1:134590-149734 GCA_006410655.1 Kobus ellipsiprymnus
CATAAAGAAAGCTGAGTGTCAAAGAATTGATGCTTTTAAACTGTGGTGTTGGAGAAGACTTTTGAGAGTCCCTTGGACTGCAAGGAGATCAAACCAGTCTATCCTAAAGGAAATCAATCCTGAATATTTATTGGAAAGACTGATCCTGAAGCTGAAACTCCAATACTGTGGCCACCTGATGCAAAGACCTGACTCATTTGAAAAGGCCCTGATGCTGGGAAAGATTGAAGGCAGGAAGAGAAGGGGATGACTGAAGATGAGATGATTGGATGGCATCACTGACTTGATGAACATGAGTTTGAGTGAGCTCTGGGAGTTGGTGATGAACAGGGAGGCCTGGCATGCTGTAGTCCATGGGGTTGAAAAGAGTCAGACTCGACTGAGTGACTGAACTGAGCTGAACTGTCATCTGGTCAGTCCTAAAATGTGATCACTCAGCACCTGATCTGCAGATGTGAACAACTGTTTCCTCTGAACAAAGCAGCTTTGTTGCTATTATCAAAATATGTTCATTTGTTTAATGCTTTACTTGCTGATTTGTTGTTTAGTCGCTCAGCTGTGTCCACCTCTTTGTGACCCCATGGACTGTAGCACACCAGGCTTCCATGTCCTTCACTATCTTCTAGAGCTTGCTTAAACTCATGTCCACTGAGTCAGTGGTGCCATCCAACCAGCTCATCTTCTGTTGTCCTGTCCCCTTCTCCTCCTGCTTTCAATCTTTCCCAGAATCAGGGTCTTTTCTAGTGAGTCAGCTCTCTTCACATCAGGTGGCCAAAGTATTGGACTTCAGCTTCAGCATCAGTCCATTCAATGAATATTCAAGGTTGATTTCCTTGAGGATTGACTTGTTTGGTCTTCTTTGAAGTCCAGGAACTATCAAGAGTCTTCTCCAGCACCACAGTTCAAAAGTATCAATTCTTCAGTGCTCAGCCTTCTTTATGGCCCAACTCTTATATCTATACATGACTTCTGGAAAAATCATAGCTTTGACTAGACGGACCTTTGTCAGCAAAGCAATGTCTCTGCTTTTTAATACACTGTCTAGGTTTGTCATAGCTTTACTTCCAAAGAGCAAGTGTCTTTTACTTACTAATATCTCCTGGTAAATTTCTATAATCTCAAATTTTTCTCTCTTGATCAATGTCTATGAACAAATCTTTAAAGAACTTTTATGAAGCAATGTCTGGCCAGTCCCTCCCCAACTTTCTAGTTTTGTCCCACTCTACTCTCCCTCCTTCCTTTACAGCTAAAACCACACTGATGGTCTTTCAGTTCTCCAAATTCAGTATTCACTATCTTACAGTGTACCCTCTCTAGACTTTTGGATTAGTCTAAGGTGCCTGTGGTGGCAATGGTGAGATGGTGGGACTTGGGGTAGATAAGGAAGTGAAGCCAAACAGACTGCTTGATGGATTGAACATGGGATCTGAGGGCAGAGAAAGAAGTTGATGTTGGTTTCTGGGTACAGAGACTGAGCATCTGGGTGAGTAGGGAAGACAGAGGGAGAAGGGAGATGCTAGGGTCCTCTTTGGAGCCTGTCACCTTTGTGATGAATGACCTTGTTTCTAGGAAAGGATCTTACCCTTCACTGTGGAGCTTCCCTTCTCACTCCTGTGTTGGGAGACCTTCAGTGTAGCGCTCCCTGGTTGCGTTCATCAGTGATGTCACAGGGAGATCCCACCAGGAGATGTAAACTCGGCTACTTGTTTATATCTTGTCCTGAACTGGTTGTGGTTGCTGACTCCTCTGGTAGGAATGGCAGGATTAGACCTCAGGGGACCTCTGCATTCCCCAGTTACAGAGTTGGGGATTGTCCTCTCTGCTCCATTCACCCCATGTATAAAGCTTGTATATTTTTCTAGAGCTTCTGATTACCAGTTGGCTTTCAATTCATCAAAAACATCACCAGTAATGTTCTTTCTCAAAGCTTTAATTTTTGAGGCAATCTTATTTTTATTGCTTGCTTTAGAAATATAGACATACCTTGTTTTATTGTGTTTCCCAGATACTGCTTTATTTTTACAAATTGAGAGTTTGTCAAAAACCTACACTAAGCACGTCTATGGGTGCCATTTTTCCAACAACATTTACTCATTTTGTGTCTCTGTGTCACCTTTTGGTAATTCTCACAATATATCAAACATTTTTACTATCACTGAAGTTGCTCTGGTGATCTGTAACATCAATGATCTTTGATATTACTACTATGACATACTGAAGTCTCTTATGATAGTTAATATTTTTTAGCAATACTTTATTTTTAAGTTAAGGTATGTACATTGTTTTTTTCATTGTTTTTCCATTATTGTGCAATAATGCTATTGCACACATGCTTGGGTATGGTATAATGTAAACATAGCTTCTATGTGCCCTGGGAAACCAGAAAATTCACCTGACTCACTTTACTGTGATGTTCATTATATTCTGGTATTCTGAAACTGAACCCACAATAGCTCTGAGGGATGACTGTACCTGTTTTCTTTCTGGAAAGCAAGTGATTGTCTGTTCTGAAAGCTTTAAGGACATAAAGACAGGTCAATCTTCTATAAAGTCTAATGTTCCAGAGTGCAGGTGGCCAGCCTGGAGGAGCGGCTGCGGAAGTGACAGATGTTTGATTTTCTTGAATCAAGACATTTCCCAACTCTGTGTATCTTATAAATAGCCTTCAAAGCTCTGAGTCTGAGAGCTAAAAGCACTAACCAATGATAACAACCACAAAGGCCCTGGGCAGAATATAAAATGCTACAGACACTTCAGTTCCAGTAATCATAGTCATGATTAAAACTTTCGTTTTCTGAAAATGAAGGAGAACTTCCGTTTTCTTACTTTGCTATAATCATATAATGATGAGGGGTTGGGCTAGGCCCTTGTCTCCCTAGTGAAACAGGGGAATCGAACCACTTAAATACTACCAGTCCTACCGCCCAAATTCTCCCTGTCCTGCCCCTTTTTGAAATATTGTCTGAGTTATGTGTTACTGGGAGACATTGTGTGCTAATGGGTTTCTTTCTGCTGTTAACAGGTTTTGGATTCAGGGAAACGGAAAGAACATAATCAGCCAAATAATTTGCTGCAAGATAGAAACAGCCTATTTTACAAGATGGTGCAAGAACTGGGCGAGGAAGAGGCTGCTGTCCTTGTTAAAAGGGCAAAATAGGTGAGGCTGTTGCGGGAAGCTGTAATTAATATTTGCTTCCAGAGTTCACTCTTCACAGGATCTCCACCAAGGGTCTGGGAACAAGCACTCTGTGTTCTTTTCAGTAGAAGCCTCCAGAGAGGAAGCTTCATGACTGGGTCTTTAACAACACATGGCAGGTGGAAGGCAGGTCTGCTGAGAATCTGCAACGGTGCTGGGGGTGGGGTCGGGATGTGTACACCCTTCTGTGTGCGTGCACTGGTGCCCGAGACAGAGATTTTGGATTTCGCTTTCCACATGTTTGGACTCTGGGTTCATATTCTCATGGAACATAGAACATTTTCATTTTGCAGACCCTTTACATTCATTCTGATTGGTGCTCAGCACATTTGTGATACGAGTTCCATCAAGTAATATCCAGGAAATTTGGAAGTTTAAGGGGGAGGAGGGAAACTTGGAATATTTTGATTCTAGGAAGATCTTCCGGAGAAAGGTGTAGGTCTCTTCTGTTTCCTAGTCTGTAAAGAAAATTCTTACCTGAAATTATCACTTTCTCTCCAATTCTTTGTTGTTTAGAATTAGGTCCACTTGCCAGCCCCCTCCATGTTTCCTCTACTGTCCAGATGATGAAATTGTCAGTACAAATCAGGAGCTCACAATAGCTTCACATTGTAGTTTGAATGGTGCCTGAAGGTTTACAGAGCACTTTCTCAGAGATGAGGTGTGTGAGGCACTAGGCACTGTGTGTGGTGTGAGGAAGGGGCTCAGTGAGTAACATTCAGGTCATGTGGTATCTTCCTAACAGAGGTGTAGTGGTAACCAAGGTCTGGTTTAGGAGACTTAGCCATTGTCATGCAGCCATCTGTAATTCTTTCTGGAACCAGGTGGGAGTGGGATTGGGGTTGATGAGAAGATGGAGGGAAGGAAGATCTGGTGTTCTTGCCCCTTAACATGTGTGGTTTAGGGTGGGATGTGGCTTCCCCATCGAAAATTTATCTCTGGATGTTAAATTATGGAAGCATTTTCCATTCTTCATACTTTTCTGCCTTTCCCAGAATTTCACTTGTAAATAGAATAAGATTATTTGTGTAATATTTAAAATGTTTTAAAGAAAACATGCCCCAGTATCTTAAGTACTTGTATAAGAAAGATTTATCTAAAATGTGGCCTGAGTTCATCACTGTCTCCTGTCAATCCTCTTTAGAAATGAGGAAATGCAGAGCAGGACCTTCCGCTGCTCATCAGGTAGGAGACTTCCTGGGTCCCAGAGCTGGCTGAAGAGCTGGCAGGGTTTGCATTCATGCCTAGGTTTAGGGACAAGGAAGTCTGTGTTATGGACTTTTCATAAGTACTTACATTGTGTGCAAGTGTTGAAAAGCTGAACAAGGAACTCTGTATTTTTTTTTAATGCCTGAAATTCACAGAGTGCTTTTATCCACTAGAGTGTTTCCCAGTCAGACTGTCCATCCTGAGACCTAGAGAGCCAGGAATCACCCAAACCCTTTTGCTCTTTTGACCTTAGGCATTTCACAACAAAAAGAGGTGTTACCACCTGTATGTCAAAGTCTTCATTTTATTTTTTAATATAAATTTATTTATTTTAATTGGAGGCTAATTACTTTACAATATTGTATTGGTTTTGCCATACGTCAACATGAGTCCACCACAGGTGTACACATCTTTCCCATCCTGAACCCCCCTCTCACCTTCCTCCCCATACCACCCCTCTGGGTCATCCCAGTGCATCAGCCCTGAGCATCCTGTATCATGCATCAAACCTGGACTGGCGATTCATTTCACATAGGATATTATACATGTTTCAATGCCATTCTCCCAAATCATTCCACCCTTGCCCTCTCCTCAGAGTCCAAAAGACTTCTATACATCTGTGTCTATTTTGCTGTCTTACATACAGGGTTATGGTTACCATCTTTCTAAATTCCATATATATGCATTAGTATACTGTATTGGTGTTTTTCTTTGTGACTTANATCTGCTGATGGACATCTAGGTTGCTTCCATGTCCTGGCTATTATAAATGGTGCTGCGATGAACATTGGGGTACATGTGTCTTTTTTGAATATTTTGGCTCTAGGAAGATCTACCAGGGAAAGGTATAGCTCTTCTGTTTTCTAATCTGTAAGGAAAACATCTACCTGATATTATCACTTTATCCCTAATTACTTGTTGTTTAGAATTAGGTCTAGTTTCCCCCTATGCTTCCTTTACCTTCTAGAAGGTGAAATTGTCATCAGGACAAATAAAGAACTCACAATACCTTAACTCTATAGTCAGAATGGTGCTTGAAGGTTTACAAAACACTTTCTCCGAGATGGGGTGTGTAATGCACTGTACATGGTGTGAGGAAGGTTCTCAATGGGTAATATTCAGGTCACGTGACACCTTCCTAACAAAGGTGAGATGGTAACTGAGGTCTGGTTTAAGAGACTTAGCCATTGTCATCGGAGAAGGCAATGGCACCCCACTCCAGTACTCTTGCCTGGAAAATCCCATGGACGGAGGAGCTGGTAGGCTGCAGTCCATGGGATCGCTGAGTCGGACACGACTGAGCGACTTCACTTTCACTTTTCACTTTCATGCATTGGAGAAGGAAACAGCAACCCACTCCAGTGTTCTTGCCTGGAGAATCCCAGGGACGGGGGACCCTGGTGGGCTGCCATCTATGGGGTCGCACAGAGTTGGACACGACTGAAGCGACTTAGCAGCAGCAGCAGCAGCCATTGTCACACAGCTGCCTGTAATTCTTTCCGGAACACGGTGGGAGTAGGTTGATGACAAGATAGAGGGAAGGAAGAAAGGTTTGGTATTCTTGCTGCTGCTGCTAAGTTGCTTCAGTCGTGTCCGACTCTGTGTGACCCTATAGACGGCAGCCCACCAGGCTCCTCCATTGTCCCTGGGATTCTCCAGGCAAAAACACTGGAGTGGGTTGCCGTTTCCTTCTCCAATGCATGAAAGTGAAAAGTGAAAGTGAAGTCGCTCAGTCGTGTCCGACTCAGCGATCCCATGGACTGCAGCCTACCAGCTCCTCCGTCCATGGNACTGGAGTGGGTTGCCGTTTCCTTCTCCAATGCATGAAAGTGAAAAGTGAAAGTGAAGTCGCTCAGTCGTGTCTGACTCAGCGATCCCATGGACTGCAGCCTACCAGCTCCTCCGTCCATGGGATTTTCCAGGCAAGAGTACTGGAGTAGGGTGCCATTGCCTTCTCCCCTTGACATTTGTGGTTCATGGTGGGATGAGGCTTCCAGCTGCACGCTATGAGGCTTACCCATTGAAAATTTATTTCTGGGTATTAAATTAAGGGTGTATTTTCCCTTCTTCATGCTTTGCTGCATGTCCCAGATTTTCACTTGTGAGTAGAATAACTACTAGTGTAGTATTTAAAATACGTCTTAAATAAAACATGTCCCAGGATCTTAAGTACTTCTATATGAAAGATTTATCTAAAACGTGGTCTAAATTCCCTCTGTCACTGTCTCATCTCAATCCTCCTTAGAAATAGAGGAAATGCAGAGCAAGACCTTCCACTGCTCATAGGATAGGAAATTGCCTGGGTCACAGAGCAGGCTGAAGAGCTGATGGAGTTGGAGTTCATACCTAGGTTTAGAAACAAGGAAGTCTCTGTTCTGAACTTTTCATAAAAGTACTATATTGTGTGCAAATCTTGAGAAGTTGAACAAAGAACTCTGTAATTTTTATGCCTGAAATTCACAGAGTGCTTTCGTCTACTAGAATGTCTCCCAGTCAGGCCTTCCCTCCTAAGACCTAGAGACCCAGGAATCTCCAAAACCCTTTTGCTCTTTTGACCTCAGGCATTTCATATCAAAAAGAGATGTACCCACCTATGTGCCACAGTCTTCATTTAAAACCTATGTTATCGTTATATTTTATCAAGACATTGAGTAATGAGAAATAGATCACAGAATTTTAGATCAGTCCAGATCATATAAAATAATAGGATTCAATACCCTCATTTTACAGGTGAGGAGTAGCCCTATGTATAGAACTGATGTTAAGCTAATTTGCAGCAGACTCACAGTTAGAAATCTGTTCTTTCAGTGAATGTCTTAAATCAAGTGTAACATACACATGGAAGCAGACTTAGGTCATAGAATTAGAAATCTTGTGATTCCTGGCGTAATAATCCTGCACCTACTCTAATAATAAATAATGATAAGTTACACTTGTGTAGTTCTTTATAATTTATTTTGTATTGTTCTCACATGTATGATTTCACTTAATCTCATGATGGTCCATTTTTATCCCATGTAATGGATGAGGAGAGTGGGTCCAGGCTCACCTAAGTTCATAGAGCTGGTCCAGGGAGCACAGAGGGGCAATTGCTGAGGGAGCCTGCACACTGTCCTATGTACTGTGTTCTGTGTCAGGTCTGAGAACACTGCTCTTCACATGGTAGCTAAGGTGGGGCCATCACCCAAGTTCATAGAGTAGCAGAACTCAGTCTTGGATTCCAGTCCTGCTGCTGGGTCAGGTCACCTCTAAGGAAAGAAATACATTTCTTGATTTTCATCCCAGTTGAATATCTTCTTGGCATTATTTCTACATCCTCTGTAGTATCCTCTTAGGTAAGCAGTCAAATTATCAATTTTTTAAATGTGCAAACATCAGATGTCAATGCATTGCTGAGAGCTGTAACACTGGGAACATTAGCCTAAGTCAACAAGGTTTTCTCTATAACAGAGCAGAATTCATTCATCTGAAAAAAAAAATAAAACCAAAAAACCAACATCTGGGGAAAGGTGCTTCCAAGTCACATTTGTTTAAGCACACAGTTCAGGTGAGCTGATCACTGTTTGATTAACCCCTTTGGATGATCCATGAAATAGCAGAGAAAGTACCTTTTAGATACATAAAGCTGAAGGGTACATTAGTTTGCTAGGACTGCCATGCAAAGTACCACAGTGTAGGTGACTTAACAGAAACTTATTTCCTCACATTCCTGGAGGCTGGAAGTCTCAGGTCAAGGTGTCGACAGGGTTGGTTTCCTCTGAGGACGCTTTCCTTGGCTTGGAAATGCCATCTTCTCTCTTTGTCCTCACATGGTCTACCCTCTGTGTGTGTCTGTGTCCTGATCTACTCTTATAAGAACCCCAGTCTATTGGATTAGGACCCACCTGTATGACTTCATGTTAACTTTATTGCCTCTTTAAAGACCCTGTCTCCAAATAGTCACATTCTGAGGTACTGGCAGGTTTAGGACTTCAACATATAAAATTGAATGGGACAGTTCAGCCCATAACAAAGGACAGATGCCTTCCATTCATTCTGTTCTGTGATGAGGCAAACCTGGTTGAGGTTTTCTGAAGTTTCTTTGTTCCCAGTGTGTCACAGAGCTGTCATGTTGTCTGTTCATGAAATCACCTAATACAACCAGAAGTTATAAAATCCTAATATGCTAGCTCTAGAAGCCTGGACCAGTTTGAATAGCTGGAGGAGGCACTTAGCTCCACGTGGTGTTGTGTCCCCAAGGCCTCTGAGCCTCAGGTCCTTACCTGTGTAGAGCAGGGATTACAGCCCTGCTGGCTTCACAGTTATTACAGGCACCAGATGAGAGAGCAGATGCTTAAGCGCTTTCACACAGTGAAAGGCTTTGGCATAGTCAATAAAGCAGAAACAGATGTTTTTCTGGAACTCTCTTGCTTTTTCCATGATCCAGCAGATGTTGGCAATTTGATCTCTGATTCCTCTGCCTATTCTAAAACCAGCTTGGACATCTGGAAGTTCACAGTTCATGTATTGCTGAAGCCTGGCTTGGAGAGTTTTGAACATTACTAGCGTGTGAGATGCGTGCAATTGTGCCATAGTTTGAGCATTCTTTGGCATTGCGTTTCTTTGGGATTGGAATGAAAACTGACCTTTTCCAGTCCTGTGGCCACTGCTGAGTTTTCCAAATTTGCTGGCGTATTGAGTACAGCATTTTCACAGCATCATCTTCTAGGATTTGAAATAACTCCACTGGAATTCCATCACCTCCACTAGCTTTGTTCATAGTGATACTTTATAAGGCCCACTTGACTTCACATTCCAAGATGTCTGGCTCTAGATTAGGGATCACATCATCATGATTGTCTGGGTTGTGAAGATATTTTTTGTACAGTTTTTCTATGTATTCTTGCCATCTCTTCTTAATATCTTCTGCTTCTGTTAGGTCCATACCATTTCTGTCCTTTATCGAGCCCATCTTTGCATGAAATGTTCCCTTGGTATCTCTAATTTTCTTGAAGAGATCTCTAGTCTTTCCTAGCTTTAGATAGCTTTAGAGACTCTAAATCAGGGATCCCCAACCACTGAAGTTCCTTTGCAGCATTCAGTTCAGGTATTTTAGACCATGAAGCAAAGTCCTTTTCAGTTCAGTTCAGTTCAGTTGCTCAGTCGTCTCCGACTCTTTGAGACCCCATGAATTGCAGCACGCCAGGCCTCCCTGTCCATCACCATCTCCCGGAGTTCACTCAGACTCACGTCCATCATGTTCGTGATGCCATCCAGCCCTCTCATCCTGGGTCGTCCCCTTCTCCTCCTGCCCCCAATCCCTCCCAGCATCAGAGACTTTTCCAATGAGTCAACTCTTCGCATCAGGTGTCCAAAGTACTGGAGTTTCAGCTTCAGCATCATTCCTTCCAAAGAAATCCCAGGATTGATCTCCTTCAGAATGGACTGGTTGGATCTCCTTGCAGTCTAAGGGACTCTCAAGAGTCTTCTCCAACAACACCACAGTTCAAAAGCATCAATTCTTCGGCGCTCAGCCTTCTTCACAGTCCAACTCTAGTTAAGCTAATTTGCAGCAGACTCACAGTTAGAAATCTGTTCTTTCAGTGAATGTCTTCAATCAAGTGTAACATATACATGGAAGCAGACTTAGGCCATAGAATTAGAAATCTTGTGATTCCTGGCTTAATAATCCTGCACCTACTCTAATAATACTAATGATAAGTTACACTTGTGTAGTTCTTTATAATTTATTTTATATTGTTCTCACATGTATGATTTCACTTAATCTCATGATGGTCCATTTTTATCCCATGTCATGGATGAGGAGAGTGGGTCCAGGCTCACCTAAGGTCATAGAGCTGGTTCAGGGAGCACAGAGGGGCAATTGCTGAGGGAGCCTGCACTCTGTCCTACGTACTGTGTTCTGTGACAGGTCTGAGAACACTGCTCCTTAGTAGTGGGGCCAAGGTGGGGCCATCACCGAATGTCATGGATGAGGAGAGTGGGTCCAGGCTCACCTAAGGTCATAGAGCTGGTTCAGGGAGCACAGAGGGGCAATTGCTGAGGGAGCCTGCACTCTGTCCTACGTACTGTGTTCTGTGACAGGTCTGAGAACACTGCTCCTTAGTAGTGGGGCCAAGGTGGGGCCATCACCGAAGTTCATAGAGTAGCAGAACTCAGTCTTGGATTCCAGTCCTGCTGCTGGGTCAGGTCACCTCTAAGGAAAGAAATACATTTCTTGATTTTCATCCCAGTTGAATATCTTCTTGGCATTATTTCTACATCCTCTGTAGTATCCTCTTAGGTAAGCAGTCAAATTATCAATTTTTTAAATGTGCAAACATCAGATGTCAATACATTGCTGAGAGCTGTAACACTGGGAACATTAGCCTAAGTCAACAAGGTTTTCTCTATAACAGAGCAGAATTCATTCATCTGAAAAAAATAAATAAAACCAAAAAACCAACATCTGGGGAAAGGTGCTTCCAAGTCACATTTTTTTAAGCACACAGTTCAGGTGAGCTGATCACTGTTTGATTAACCCCTTTGGATGATCCATGAAATAGCAGAGAAAATACCTTTTAGATACATAAAGCTGAAGGGTACATTAGTTTGCTAGGACCACCGTGCAAAGTACCACAGTGGAGGTGACTTAACAGAAACTTATTTCCTCACATTCCTGGAGGCTGGAAGTCTCAGGTCAAGGTGTCGACAGGGTTGGTTTCCTCTGAGGATGCTCTCCTTGGCTTGGAAATGCCATCTTCTCTCTTTGTCCTCACATGGTCTACCCTCTGTGTGTGTCTGTGTCCTGATCTACTCTTATAAGAACCCCAGTCTATTGGATTAGGACCCACCTGTATGACTTCATGTTAACTTTATTGCCTCTTTAAAGACCCTGTCTCCAAATAGTCACATTCTGAGGTACTGGCAGGTTTAGGACTTCAACATATAAAATTGAATGGGACAGTTCAGCCCATAACAAAGGACAGATGCCTTCCATTCATTCTGTTCTGTGATGAGGCAAACCTGGTTGAGGTTTTCTGAAGTTTCTTTGTTCCCAGTGTGTCACAGAGCTGTCATGTTGTCTGTTCATGAAATCACCTAATACAACCAGAAGTTATAAAATCCTAATATGCTAGCTCTAGGAGCCTGGACCAGTTTGAATAGCTGGAGGAGGCACTTAGCTCCACGTGGTGTTGTGTCTCCAAGGCCTCTGAGCCTCAGGGCCTTACCTGTGTAGAGCAGGGATTACAGCCCTGCTGGCTTCACAGTTATTACAGGCACCAGATGAGAGAGCAGATGCTTAAGCGCTTTCACACAGTGAAAGGCTTTGGCATAGTCAATAAAGCAGAAACAGATGTTTTTCTGGAACTCTCTTGCTTTTTCCATGATCCAGCAGATGTTGGCAATTTGATCTCTGATTCCTCTGCCTATTCTAAAACCAGCTTGGACATCTGGAAGTTCACAGTTCATGTATTGCTGAAGCCTGGCTTGGAGAGTTTTGAACATTACTAGCGTGTGAGATGAGTGCAATTGTGCCATAGTTTGAGCATTCTTTGGCATTGCGTTTCTTTGGGATTGGAATGAAAACNATAGTCAATAAAGCAGAAACAGATGTTTTTCTGGAACTCTCTTGCTTTTTCCATGATCCAGCAGATGTTGGCAATTTGATCTCTGATTCCTCTGCCTATTCTAAAACCAGCTTGGACATCTGGAAGTTCACAGTTCATGTATTGCTGAAGCCTGGCTTGGAGAGTTTTGAACATTACTAGCGTGTGAGATGAGTGCAATTGTGCCATAGTTTGAGCATTCTTTGGCATTGCGTTTCTTTGGGATTGGAATGAAAACTGACCTTTTCCAGTCCTGTGGCCACTGCTGAGTTTTCCAAGTTTGCTGGCGTATTGAGTGCAGCATTTTCACAGCATCATCTTTCAGGACTTGAAAGAGCTCAACTGGAATTCCATCACCTCCATTAACTTTGCTCATAGTGATGCTTTCTAAGGCCCACTTGACTTCACATTCCAGGATGTCTGGCTCTAGATGAGTGATCAAACCATCGTAATTATCTGGGTCATGAAGATCTTTTTTTTTTGTACAGTTCTTCTGTGTATTCTCCCCAACCACTGAAGTTCCTTTGCAGTATTCAGTTCAGGTATTTTAGACCATGAAGCAAAGTCCTTTTCAGTTAAAAGTTGCTAAAAATAATATTTTTCTTTATAAAAATTATATTGGAAGGGCTATGAAGAAAGGAACCAGGTAATTTTAGAAAGAATATCAAGCAGTAGAAAATGAAATTAATTTTCTCTTTTCCTTTTGCTTTTCACCAAAAGAGTACATAAGGATATAATCACAAAATATGGCTAGCTTAATAAAATGGAGGAGGGTGATGGTATGCAATTAACTGCCCCTCCCAACCCCCACCAGAAGCTTTATTTTTAAATGCTTCCATTACAATGGAAATAGCTTCAGATTTCAGCCAGTGAGGCTCAAGCATTCTTGGAGGGTTTATTTTTCTCCCTAACTTAAGTGACATTTAAATATATAGCATTTCATGTGCAGAGCTGTTTGGGGGTAGCAGGTTATGTTAGCAACAAGAGAATAAGAAAGTGCACTTACTGTGAAAGTAGGGGTCCTAGTGCTTTTCTGTTTCATGTGTGATTCTCTCTCACAATAACTTTGTTTACAGCACCCACAAATGCACGTGTAGTCAGTTTTTATAATAGAGATCTGAATCATATGTCTAAGCAACCCAGTTTGTGACATGAGTCAGCCTCTAATAGACGATATATTTTCTGTTTTAAAGACGCAAATGAAACTTTTCACGTTCTTCTTTGAGGATAAAGAGTTACACTTGAAGTCATTTTTTGCCCAAACACATTCAGAGATAAGGCTTCACAAGCCCTGACATTATTTTGCTATGTGCATCTGTTAAGGAACTGAGATACAACACAGCTACTGAAAACTGATGATTGTGGAACTTGACAGCACTTCACTTCCTCTGTGTTCTGATTATATACTGAGAAAATCTGTATCTCTTCCAGTTCAGCTAGAATTTGGTAGAATTCAAGAACTCCAAGGNTTAAGGAACTGAGATACAACACAGCTACTGAAAACTGATGATTGTGGAACTTGACAGCACTTCACTTCCTCTGTGTTCTGATTATATACTGAGAAAATCTGTATCTCTTCCAGTTCAGCTAGAATTTGGTAGAATTCAAGAACTCCAAGGCTTGGCAGAGATCTGTCCTATTATTGGGTATCATCTATTTTAGAGAAGTCTCTTGGTTGAGTCATTGTTAAAGTGTTTGATTCTCTTTTCATTCTTGGGACCCAGTATCCACAGGTCATGTTTCTATAGGCTCTATAACTGTTTTGCCACACAAATTAAACATCTGGATATTTCATACATATATGTCAGTGTTTCAGTTCTTGTCAGTAAGAGTTTTTAAAATATAAAGATTGCAACCTGACATTAACATCTGAATCTGTTGTGCTCCTCTTATGTGTGAAAATGAGAAACCCTGTTGAGGTGCAAGATTTCTTATCCTCTTTGTTACCCTGTTTTTAATTTATTTCAGGGAATAAAATGATTTGCTTATCAATTTACTGTAGTGATAAAGTATATCTGTGAATCAGAATGATCAGAAATCTAGGAGATCTACAGGTTGTTTGGCATTTAACCCAGACCCACTAAAACCTTCAGTGGGTTTTTCTTTCTCCATAGAATAAATACAGCCCTGGTTTTTTAAAACTTTGCCTCCAATAGTGATATGACTGCTTCACATGAAGAAGGAAACCTAGAAATATGTTGCCTTAGAAGAAGGACGTTAAAACTTTTAAACATGTTGATTTTGTCTTTTTTTTCCCTCAGGTGTACTTCAAAAGGAGACAGCCAGATAACACTCACAGTGACTTGTGGTTATGAATGTTTCCAGTGGACAGCCCTCAGCCTTCATAATTTTTGAGTCAGCACTGAGATTCTACCATGAGTTCGTGTCTATTCCAAAGGCTTTCTTTCCAGTAGAGTTTGCACTGCATAAACTATATTCTACTTTTTTTTACACCAGCAACAAATATTTACACATTACAAGATGTTAGTTCTCCAACTTCACTCAAAATTTCAAGTTCTTGAAAAAGGATTTATTATATTTATTTATATATTATAATGTTTTCTTTCTTATGCAAATGAAAGGTACAGGCCACCGATAAAAGCCGTGTCCCAGATTTTGTGTCTTGAGAGACTCCAGAGCCAAACTCATTTTCTAAGATTTGAGATAAAGTTGTCATAGATGGTTGCCGGGGTCCAGCCCCGGTGGATCCAGGGAATTCGAAGGTGGGGACGGCATCGGCGTCTTTGGAAAAATACATATTTAATCACAGATATATAGAGAGATTAGAAACAGATAGTGTAGTAGGAAAATTAGTGGAGGAAAAGAGGCTGAATAACTTGGTTTACATGGAATAGCATCCATGCTCCAGATGGGAATTCAGCCAGAAAAACGGGGAGCAAGAAAGAAACGACATGGGGGAATCAGTCTTTTTGGAAACTGATCCAATTTCTTTATTTTTGGGTTTGTTTATATACCTTTTGTTACACATAGGGATGAATACAGAGTCATGCGGGGGTCAGAAGTCCTGACCTTTATCAAAATCAGGTGCTTCACATAAATTATAAAAAAAAGGTCTTAGGGAATTTACATCATCTTCTGGCCATGAGACCTGCTGACATTTTATGATCCTTTCTTTCTGATAACCAAAAA
>SJYR01003701.1:16746-32561 GCA_006410655.1 Kobus ellipsiprymnus
GTGGATCTGTCCTCACAGGGGGGCAGAACCCCGCCCCTCAGGGGCCACAGAAAAGCTGCTTAACCCCTCCCAGGCTCTACCTGGGTGGAGCAGCCGCGTCTCCAGGGCAGCCTTGAGGGACACGAGCAGCTGCGGCCTCTGGTCTGTCCTCTCCAGGCAGTACTTGAGGTCTTCCACAGCGGGCCTCGAGTCCGGGAAGTCTGTGGGGAAAGGCTGATCCTGGCACGTGCACGCGCAGGGTGCCCACAGACGGCTGGAGGGTAAGCAGCCGCACCTCCACAGGCTGCAGAGAGAGGCCCTGCGGGGGGCCTGGTGTGGCCCCTGTGCCCTCAGGGGCCCGCACCCTTGAGTACAGCCACCCTGAGGGGCAGATGGGCAGAGCAGAGCCCAAGGGCCAGGGCAGAGCTGGGGGCACATACAGCGCCCCTCTTGCCCAATGCGGATGCGGGGTGGGGCCCAGCTGTGCTCTGGACGCAGGGGTCCCGGGCTGCGGGCAGGGGCCCCCGGCGGGCAGGCTGACCTCGGATGATGCTGAAGAGCTCCTCGATGCGCAGGCCGGCGTAGATGCGGTAGAAGAACCTCTGCGCGTGGCACCGCCAGCGCCGGAGCGTGGTACCTGGCTCCGGGGACGCGGGCCTGCTGGGGCCGTCCTGCAGGAACACCTTGCCCAGCCAGCCGACCACTCTCTCGATCCACTGTCGGGAGAGCACGGCTGTGGGGCTCCAGGGCCCAAGCCCAGGGCAGAGGTGCAGCTACCTGCCGCGGGCTGGGCCTTGGGAACCCCAGGGACCTGTCCCAGACCAAGAGCACAGTGAAATCAGCAGATGGGGGCCTGAAGGGGCCTCCCAGGGCCCACCCCATGCACACCAGCACCAGGCTCATCTCTGGCCACAGCAGCTCTCCCAGGGCGCTGCGTCTGAGTGGATGGACACACCTGGGGACCACCCACCCAGTCACCAGCAAGACGGTCTGGACAGTCTGCCGCCTGGGGCCAGCACAGCTATCCCCGGGCCTCTAGGCGCGCTACAGCCCACTGCGGGGACCCTTGCACTGAACACCACCCCCGCCCTCAGCATCGCAGCGCACACGCGTCCTCAGGAGGCAGGCGGCAGGATGCAGCAGTGGGGCCGGTGGGAAGTGAGGCACGCTCAGAGCCCCACGGTTGGGCCCGGCTCTCCCACAACGCTGTGCAGCCCAGGGAAGCCCCCAGGCCATGCCCCAACAGCATGGACGCCCCAAGGCCCCTCGCTGGGACAGCCCAGACCTTGGGGCTGCCTCTGGCCATGTGGCCCTACACAGATCTCAGGAAGCACGTTAGAGGCTCTTCCTCGCTGGCGCCAGGGTAGGCCCAGGATGACCAGCCTCCACCCAGCACCAAGACGGCTTCAGTCACCAGCAGCGTCCTGATTCACCCAGGTCACCACACTCTGCCCACTTCTAAAGCCAAGGTACCTAGTCAGTTTTGCCAGCAGCCTCTTCTTGTCCGCGGGAGGGACCTCACCTTGTGGAACTCGCGCAGGAAGGAGCGTTCGTACTCGCCCCGACAACGGTCCTCCATCCGCTCCCGGGTCACCTGGTGCAGGGTGCTGGTCACAGCCTCGGCGCTGACCCTCTCCAGCAGACTGAGCTTGTGCCTGGAGGGGAGCCCCGCCCGTGTTGCACGCAGCGCACGCACCCTCAGCGCAGCCTCCTGCAGCCCTCCCCCTGGGGCAAAACCACCCCGGGGAATTCAAGGCAAAGCCACTGAGGTGACGGCACCAGTAAGGCACCTCCTGCTCTCCCCAAGGGGTCAGCACCTCTGGCTACTGGGGCCAAGGCCTCGTCCGCCTCCTAACAACGGCCCTCAAACGGTAGCTAAAGATGTCACTACTCCAGCCACGTGAACACAGACACGGCGGTCTCTGCTTCTCAGTGCTGGTCCTGACCCAGGACGGCAGAAAACCTCAAGAGCACAAAGCTTCTGTGGAACACGCCACACCCTCGGCAGCTGCCACTTCATTCACACTGAAAAATCATCACAAGGGGCCGCGGGATGTCCTGAGGGGCCCAGGGGTTAAGAATCCTCCCAACGCAGAGGACACAGGTTCAGTTCCTGGTCAGGGAACGGAGATCCCACGTGTCGTGGGGCAACTAGGCCCACACGCCACGGCGAGAGAGGAGCCCGTGCAGCCTCTCGAAAGGCTCCACGTGCCGCAGTCCTGACCCAGCGTGGCCAAACGAGCGACAGGCGAACAGGCGTTCTATACAAGCAAACATCCAGAGAGCCGGGACCCGCACGACAGGACCTGGGTCTGACAACAGAGTCCTTCCCTCCTCACAAGGCTAGAAAGGCCGTCAGTTTGCCCAGCATGCTGGTCTAATCTCTGGCTTGCTCTACAGAAAAGAAACAGCAAGCGTATTTTCTCAATTCCAAGACACACGTCGTTCCACTTCCGAGAGCCTACAACAGGCACAGCAGGATTCTGCACGGCCCGGGAAACGCAGAGTCAAGCAGTCTTAGCGTAAGCAGAGTACAAAGGTGAATTCCCCTGAGCCAGGGTGCGTGACAGACGCACCTACGGCAAGGACAAGAGGCGTGAACTCTTAGAGCACACACATCCTGAGAACCCTTGGGAACCAGGGCGAGCGGCAGAGACCACCCCCAGCCAGCTCACCAGCTCTCTGCAGCTGCCGGCTGGACCCAGAGGGGCAAGCAGGAGCCAGGAGGGACAGGGACACAGGAAACAGGCCAAGTACTCACAGGACCTGGCTGAGCTGGTGGAACTGCTCCAGCGCTTGACGGCACCAGCACTGCTGTTTGTCACTGCCGCACCCCGCGCACAGCGGGCTCTGCAGAAGGCGGTAGTACCGGCGGCGGGCATACCTGCTGTCCAATTCCCCCTCCAGTTCCGGGTCTGTGCCTCCTTCCCCTTTTCTCTTACTCTGCATGTAAACTCTCAAGAAACGCCCATAGAGGCGCTCGATCATCTCCTGAAAAGCTCTGGGAGTGGAAAAGAACAGGACGCCCCGCAACGTGGTGTGGACCTTTTCCCGAAGCCCCTGAGCACCGGTGCCCATCAGCAAGCCCAGGCGAGTCCATTTCTCCAGGAGCTCTAGACTACGCAGGTAGGGATCCAGGCGGCTCTCCAGCAGACCAAAAGCATCGAGGAGCAACAGAAGGCACTGGGGTTCGTCCGCACAGTTCTCGCGCTGAGAGATAGCATTCCAGAACTCGAGGGAGATGTTGGCCTGCAGGTCGGTCTGCAGCACCTCTACGAACCACTCCTCCAGGACCGAGTGTAGACCGTGGCCCCTGAGCACCTCCACCGCCGCCCGGAGCTCCTCCTCTTTTGGAGGGACGGCACCGCTGGTCCGGGAGGACGCCTGCAGTACAGAAAACCATGAGAAGAGGACGCAGCGCGGAGGCTGCGGAAGGGGTGGAGACAGGTAAGGACAAGCGGCAAAAAGACAGTGCGGATGGAGGCCACGGGACCCCGCCGCCCTTCCTCGCAGGGACGCAGGCCCACGCGAGGGAAGGGCTGCGGAACACGGAGGGAAGCCAGGACGGGCGCCGGCGGGCTCGGGACCCCGGGCACCCCGCTCCGGCCCGTCGCCCTCTTCTCGGGCCTCACCAGTCCCAGCGCGGCCGGAGGCACCAGCCCGGTGCTCACGGTGTTCCAGGCCGCCAGCAGCTCCTGCGCAGGCCCCACGTCACGGCCCGCCTCCGCCGCCGCCGCCATCTGCGCCCACCAGCCCTCAGAGCCGCTCGGCGAGGCGCGCCGCGATGACGCCAAAGTGGGCGCGCGACGATGACGCACACCGTGCGCGTCAAGAGGCGCAGAGGCGGTGACGCGGCCGGGGGCGGGGCGAGCGGAGGTCGTGCGCAGGCGCCGAGGGGGGCGGCAGCGGCGGTTAGGGCAGCGGGGCCCGGCGGCGACCATGACCCAGCAGGGCGCGGCGCTGCAGAATTACAACAACGAGCTGGTCAAGTGTGAGTGGCCGCGCGGCGAGGCCGGCGGGCAGGCTGGGAGGGCGGCGGGGTCGCCGGCCTGCGGGCCCGGGCCGGCGCTGGCCCGCCGCGCGCGGCTGTTCCGGCCAGAGCGGCCCGGACGCCGGGCGGAGCCGCGGAGTGGCCGCCCCGAGAGCCGGCGTCTGTGGCGCGAGCAGGGTGCGGGGGCCTGGGCGCGTTCAGCCCCTCGGACAGCACGGGGGCTCGCGCGGGGCCTCCTGAGACGGCAGACGCCCTGGGACGCCGGCCGCCGGCCTGGTCTGGGCGCCCGGGCCTTCGCTAGCCGCTCGCCTCGCGCGCTGGGCCCGGCGCTCCCGTTCCCTCCGCGGCCCCCGGCGCCCACCGCGCCCGCTCCCCGCCCGCCCCAGGCATCGAGGAGCTGTGCCAGAAGCGAGAGGAGCTGTGCCGGCAGATACAGCAGCAGGAGGAGGAGAAGCAGAGGCTGCAGAACGAGGTGAGGCAGCTGACGGAGAAGCTGGCCCGAGTCAACGAGAGCCTGGCGCGCAAGATCGCCTCTCGGAACGAGTTCGATCGTACCATCGCGGAGACAGAAGCCGCCTACCTCAAGGTGGGACTCGGGGCCCGGGTGCTGGCCCGGGGCGCCAGGACAGATCGCCGGCCCCCGTGGAGTGACGGCACGGCCTGGGTCCTCCCGTTGGCCTCTTGTCGCCGTGTCGCTGGCTCCGGACTGAGCAGCAGCGGGAGCCGGAGCCGACCTGGGCCTGGGTTCCCAGGGTGTGAGCAGTGGGCTTTGGGCTATACTCAGGGGAGCAGAGCCCGTCATAGGAGACGGCGCCGGGCTCTGGCAACTTTCAGACGGGAGGAAGAGTGTTAACTGGCTGGTGAATCTGTCCGCAGATCCTGGAGAGCTCGCAGACTTTGCTTAGTGTCCTGAAGCGAGAAGCGGGGAACCTGACGAAGGCTACAGCCTCAGAGCAGAAGAGTAGTGGAGGCAAAGAGAGCTGAGGAGGCCGTGGGTGGGGGTCCTGCCTGTGGCTCAGCGACCCCCGCAAGCCTGTCTTCAAAGCATCTGTTCTTCAGGGAAGCAGCTTTCTCCTTTTGCTGTCTTTTGTGCCGAGAGAGGCAACTGCTAAGCTTCAGTGGCTCGGTGACAGGATGGTCCTGGGGGTAGCCCACCCGGTGGGGGTCCTAGTCCTGCACTCACGCAGGCTCTGGGGAGGGTAGCTCTGCAGGGCCCCCACACCACCCCGGCTGCAGCCTGCCTCTAAACTTAGCAGGGCGGGAGTCCCAGACTTCCTCCCTCAGACGGTAGGTGCAGGCAAGTGGGGGAGGGGCTGGGGCCCTTCTTCACCTCAGAGCTTGCCCTGGAGGCCTGTGATTGTCAATAAAGTTTGTCTTTGTAAAGATCCATGCCACCCTGCTGCCTGTGTAGAGTGTGGGGCTGCCAGACGCAAACAGCGCCCGCCCCCCAAGTCAGAACACAAACCCTGGCCCAGCTGTCGTATGGTTCCTTTTGGAGAGAAGAGGCCCTGGAGTGACTTTCCCTGTGTCCAGCTTTGTTGGGATAGAGGTAAGGGTGCCCCTGAGCATCTCCGGTGACCTCTGCCATGCCCGCTTCCTCTGAGCCCAGCGCACAGCCCATACTTCACTGAAGGTACCGCTGCTCCTGGTTGCAGCATAAAGCCGGGCCTAGGGGACCTGCTTGGCCTTCGAGCCCCGGGGAAGAGCTGCACTCCAGCCCGGTGACTCCGAATGCTGTGGGGCGGCACAGCACCCATGCTTTCCACTCTGGTCACGAGTGGCGTCTCTGCAGCCTGGGGCCCAGCCCTCCATCCTGAGTCCTCTGGGCCCATCTCCTTGGCTTATCAGCCCCCCTGGGGTCCCCACAACTGCTGTCTCTTGAGGTTGGGCAGATTGGGAAGCATGTCTCAGTCGAAAAGGCCTTAGAAGTCTGGGCCCACCCCTTCCAGGAAAACGCCTTCCTCCCTCCCAAGCCTGGCCAGGTGGCTTTTCTCCTGGGCTTGACATTCCAAGAGGAAAAGACATGCCTTCAAGGCCTGGATTGTGAATGGCCTGGCACCACACAGGCAGCCAGTCCGGGCGGGAGCTGCTCCCGTTTTTGTCACCTCTTGTCAGTTCTCCCTGCTAGCGGGACCCCAAGCGAGCGGTCAGCTTGCCGTGGTCTTTCTGCAGGCCCTAGTAGGTCCGGGAACCTTCCAGTCTAATCAAACAGCAAGGCTCCATGCCCTGCCCTTCTCTGTCCACCCCCAGCTCTTGGCCCTTCAGGAAAACCTTCATACCCAACAGCTATAGTGCCCCTGCCCTCAGGCCATAGAATTCCAGCCCCTAGAAAACTTGCCTGGCATCCTGCCTCCCACCACAGCTCTCGCTGACCTACTTCTGGGGGTCAGGGGGAGCCCTAGAGACCGGGGGTACTCACAGGGCAGACCCTCGCCCAGCCAAAGCGTGGCTGAGGGGAAGCAGGGCAATGAGGGCCACAGGGGTGGGGAGGAGCCTGGGCCATGCTATGCGGTGTGGGGCAGCATTCCGGGCCACCTTCCTGGGCACACAAGTCCACGCTGGTCCTCCACCCAACCCCGGGTAGGTGGCCTCCGCCATGCTGCCTCGATGTAGCCTCACAGACCGCACCCCTGCGTGCCCTCGCCGTGCAGGCCCACGCAGGAAAGTAGAGGCAACTCATCTGGTGGTGTTTATTGAATCCGTCATCACAGGCAGGGAGACATGCCGCTCACCAGAGACAGTGGCGGATGTGGGGGTGCGGGCTGGGGAAGTCCAAGTCCCGTCAGCCTCCACCCAGACACAGCTGACAGCCGGACCCAGGCCTCCCCACAGGCAGTGCCTGCAAACCAGGCTCAGGAGTCCTGGGCGCCCCAGGCTCGGGCCCTGAGCACCAGCCTGCTCGTGAGGCCCCAGGCAGGGCGAGCAGGACGTGGGTGGGCAGAGTCTGGCAGGCCGGAGGGTGCGCAACCGTGCTGGTCGGGGGGGTGGGAGGTCAGAAGTAGAGGGCTGGCTCGCTTCGGAAGTCCGAGAGGTCGTTCTGACCGGCAGGGGTGAGCTGAGAGGGGTGTGGAGGCAGTCAAGGGCACGTCCAGGCGTTACAGCCCCCATCTTGCCCACCTCCCCTGGGTGCCCATCCACCACCTGTCCCTGCTCACCATGACCTCCTTGGGCGGGGCATCCTCCGCACTCGGAGTCCGCTCTAGCACCTGCTCCGGCCACTTGCTGAAAGCCACAGAGTGCTTCGGCGTGTAGCTGGACAAGCCTGCAGGCCAAACAGGTGGATGTGTGGCTGTGGTCCCACAGCCTAGGCCGCCCCACGCCATCCTGCCTGCCCGCCCTGACGGGCACTCACCGGAGCTGCCGTCCGGCAGCCGTGGGCTCTCGGGCCCCACGCTGCTCACGAACGTGGCCCGGGGCAGGAACAGCGCGAGGGGCTCCTCTGCTGCACCGTCAGGGCCGCAAGGCTCCGTGTCCTCCTCTGCGTCCCCCTCCTCTTCCGCCTCCACCTCCGCCTCCGCCTCCCGCAGGCAGCTTTCAGGGGGGTACTCAAATGTGGTCTGCAGGCTCTTGTCGTTGAAGGAGATCTTCATCTGGGGGCAGGCAGCACATCAGCAAGGGCCCCGCTGCGGGCCTTGGGGGTTCTCTAGCTGGACGGAGCTGGGTGCAGGGGCCCCCCAGGGTGCAGTGGGGACGTCAGACCAGAGCAGGAGCCCACCACTCCATCGGCCCCGAGGTGGGGGCTGCCCCTCATCAGAGAAGACCCTCCACCTGGACCCTCAGGCCGAGGTGTCCACCTGTACCCTGGGACCCGCCCGCCTCTTCCCGCCCCCTCCCCCCCCCGGGGACCTTCGAGCCCCGGGGAAGAGCTGCACTCCAGCCCGGTGACTCCGAATGCTGTGGGGCGGCACAGCACCCATGCTTTCCACTCTGGTCACGAGTGGCGTCTCTGCAGCCTGGGGCCCAGCCCTCCATCCTGAGTCCTCTGGGCCCATCTCCTTGGCTTATCAGCCCCCCTGGGGTCCCCACAACTGCTGTCTCTTGAGGTTGGGCAGATTGGGAAGCATGTCTCAGTCGAAAAGGCCTTAGAAGTCTGGGCCCACCCCTTCCAGGAAAACGCCTTCCTCCCTCCCAAGCCTGGCCAGGTGGCTTTTCTCCTGGGCTTGACATTCCAAGAGGAAAAGACATGCCTTCAAGGCCTGGATTGTGAATGGCCTGGCACCACACAGGCAGCCAGTCCGGGCGGGAGCTGCTCCCGTTTTTGTCACCTCTTGTCAGTTCTCCCTGCTAGCGGGACCCCAAGCGAGCGGTCAGCTTGCCGTGGTCTTTCTGCAGGCCCTAGTAGGTCCGGGAACCTTCCAGTCTAATCAAACAGCAAGGCTCCATGCCCTGCCCTTCTCTGTCCACCCCCAGCTCTTGGCCCTTCAGGAAAACCTTCATACCCAACAGCTATAGTGCCCCTGCCCTCAGGCCATAGAATTCCAGCCCCTAGAAAACTTGCCTGGCATCCTGCCTCCCACCACAGCTCTCGCTGATCTACTTCTGGGGGTCAGGGGGAGCCCTAGAGACCGGGGGTACTCACAGGGCAGACCCTCGCCCAGCCAAAGCGTGGCTGAGGGGAAGCAGGGCAATGAGGGCCACAGGGGTGGGGAGGAGCCTGGGCCATGCTATGCGGTGTGGGGCAGCATTCCGGGCCACCTTCCTGGGCACACAAGTCCACGCTGGTCCTCCACCCAACCCCGGGTAGGTGGCCTCCGCCATGCTGCCTCGATGTAGCCTCACAGACCGCACCCCTGCGTGCCCTCGCCGTGCAGGCCCACGCAGGAAAGTAGAGGCAACTCATCTGGTGGTGTTTATTGAATCCGTCATCACAGGCAGGGAGACATGCCGCTCACCAGAGACAGTGGCGGATGTGGGGGTGCGGGCTGGGGAAGTCCAAGTCCCGTCAGCCTCCACCCAGACACAGCTGACAGCCGGACCCAGGCCTCCCCACAGGCAGTGCCTGCAAACCAGGCTCAGGAGTCCTGGGCGCCCCAGGCTCGGGCCCTGAGCACCAGCCTGCTCGTGAGGCCCCAGGCAGGGCGAGCAGGACGTGGGTGGGCAGAGTCTGGCAGGCCGGAGGGTGCGCAACCGTGCTGGTCGGGGGGGTGGGAGGTCAGAAGTAGAGGGCTGGCTCGCTTCGGAAGTCCGAGAGGTCGTTCTGACCGGCAGGGGTGAGCTGAGAGGGGTGTGGAGGCAGTCAAGGGCACGTCCAGGCGTTACAGCCCCCATCTTGCCCACCTCCCCTGGGTGCCCATCCACCACCTGTCCCTGCTCACCATGACCTCCTTGGGCGGGGCATCCTCCGCACTCGGAGTCCGCTCTAGCACCTGCTCCGGCCACTTGCTGAAAGCCACAGAGTGCTTCGGCGTGTAGCTGGACAAGCCTGCAGGCCAAACAGGTGGATGTGTGGCTGTGGTCCCACAGCCTAGGCCGCCCCACGCCATCCTGCCTGCCCGCCCTGACGGGCACTCACCGGAGCTGCCGTCCGGCAGCCGTGGGCTCTCGGGCCCCACGCTGCTCACGAACGTGGCCCGGGGCAGGAACAGCGCGAGGGGCTCCTCTGCTGCACCGTCAGGGCCGCAAGGCTCCGTGTCCTCCTCTGCGTCCCCCTCCTCTTCCGCCTCCACCTCCGCCTCCGCCTCCCGCAGGCAGCTTTCAGGGGGGTACTCAAATGTGGTCTGCAGGCTCTTGTCGTTGAAGGAGATCTTCATCTGGGGGCAGGCAGCACATCAGCAAGGGCCCCGCTGCGGGCCTTGGGGGTTCTCTAGCTGGACGGAGCTGGGTGCAGGGGCCCCCCAGGGTGCAGTGGGGACGTCAGACCAGAGCAGGAGCCCACCACTCCATCGGCCCCGAGGTGGGGGCTGCCCCTCATCAGAGAAGACCCTCCACCTGGACCCTCAGGCCGAGGTGTCCACCTGTACCCTGGGACCCGCCCGCCTCTTCCCGCCCCCTCCCACCCCAGGGTCCCCTCACTCCTAGTGACCATCGCTCCCAAGGCCCAGACCCCAGCCATCACCAGGAGCCCTAAGCCAGGGGGTCTCGAGATGCCTCCAAGGCGGTCCCCAAAGTCGCAGGTCTGCCTCCTGAGGGAGCCAGGGCACCAGCTACATCTCCCAGCCTGAGACTCGCCAGCAGGAACAGGTCCAGCTGAGGCTGCACCCGGGAGCCCACCTCTGTGCTTCCAGCAAGCCCCTCCTGTCGGCTGGGCCTTCCTCCAGGCCTGCGTCCACGGCCCAGCTTGCCAGGCACCGGGATGATCCTACCCGCTCTGCTCAGCACAGACCACCATGGCTGGGCCAGGGCCTGGCACGCCCAAAACCAGGCCCCCAAGGGCCCACATGAGCTCAGGCAGCCGCCCTGCCCCAGGCTCAGGAGAGGGCACCGAGTGCTGTCACCGTTCTGCAGAGCGAGGTGGCCGGAAGCTGTGCCGGGCGGGGCCGGTGGCCCTCCTCTCACTCGGCCTGCCCACACGGTCTTCACCTGCTCTGTCCGCTCGGCAGGCCCCAGGAGTCTATGCCGGGGGAACTCCTCTGCTTTCCGCCCACAGGCCTCGGAGCCCAGACTGTGCTGCAGGTGGGGAGGGCCCGTGGGGTCCGGACCCTCCCTCTCCGGGGCCCAGGGCCAGGCCCCCACCGCCTGCTCACGGGGCTCGGCCGGCCAGGCAGGGTGGTAATGAATACGGGAGCCGCCTGCCCGCAGCAGATGTGAGCAGCCCCACAGGAGCTCGAGATATCAGACTCCAGGGCACAGGACACCATGGCCAGCTCAAGTTCCTCCTCCTCCCCTGGAAGGAGCCAAGGAGGCAGCCAGGCCCCCGGGCGAAGCAGCTTGGGCCTGGGGACAGCGGGGGGCGGGGGCGGGCCTCAGAAGAGCTGGGCGCACGGTCCTGGGCAGCAGAGGGCCCGGCCTTGGGGACACGTGCGGGGCTGCCCAGGAGCAGCCGGCACTGCCCTGCGGAGCCAGGGTCCGGAAAGAAGGGCGGGGCTCCTGCCACCTCCTGCGGGCACACACAGCTGTGGGCAGCCTTGCCCGCCTCTGCCCAGCCCGCAGACACCAACTGGGCAGGTCCCAAGCCCAGGAGCCGTTGCCCTCACCCCAGCCGTCCGCACAGACAAGCGGTCAGAGAGATGGGCAGACCATCACGAGGGCCAGGCAATAGCAGGATCCAGGTGTTCGTCCCAAGACAGAACCCCCCATCCACAGCCCCCGGAACTGGCCCTCTGAGACCTGGGGCCAAAGACCCCAGGAGGAGCCCAAGGCAGGAAGGGGCTTCCAGCACAGGGGTCGCCCAGCCCAGGCCCACAGGGAGCATGCCCCTGGATACACAGCGCTGTTCCAAGGACCCCAGGCCCTCTGCGCCCATCCCCCGCCGCTGGGGACAGGGACGGGCTCGCTGCCAGGGCCCAGCGGATTAGCACGCTCTCATTAGTCCGCGTGACCAGCTGCAAGCAGGACACCAAGGGGGCTGGGCGCAAACAGGCCCCGAGCCTGGCACAGCCTGGCTAGGCAGCGGCCGGGTGGGAGGGGTGGGCCCGCAGGCCTGCCTCAGCCAGCTGGGGCACGCAGCAGGTCACGTCCCACTTCCCTTCAGTCCCCAGGCTCCACCTGAGTCCCCAGACACCCTGTGACTCGTGCGCTGGGGGGACCCGTCTCCAGACCCCAGGAGGACAGAACGGGCAAGGGCCGCAGCCAGAGGCACCTGCACAAGCCTGGTCAGCTGACCGGTGGGGACTTTGCCCTGGGTCGCCAGGGGGTGGGTCCTGGCTCCGCCCACTTCACCCTCACCACAGCCCATCCGGCATGCCCAGCTGGTTACTGGAGAGTGTCCACCCTGCACTCTGGGCTGGGAGCTGGGCTCTAGCAGTCTCAGCCCCGGGTGAGCACCCACCCCACTCCGTACCCCTGCACCCACCGTCTCCCACTCAGCCCAAGCTCCAGGGGGCCACAGGACCACCCCACAAGGCCCCAGAGGAGTTCCCACGACAGCTCAGGTGGGACACCCTGAGTCAAGGGCAGCCCCACCCCCACCTACCCCCACCTCTCCGCCATCAGTGGGAAAGCTGAGAGGAGGGCCCGGGCCTGCTCCAGCGGTCCCAGGCTCTAGAAAGAGCCGAGGACCAGAGGGGTGGGTGGTCGGGGGCTTGGGTGTGGAGGCTCAAGCCCTGTGGGCATCGTGCTGGGCTGGGCGGGTGATGGGCAGGTGAGGAGGGCAGAGGGGCGGGGAGGAGCCGCCAGACGGGCGCCTCCCGGGGAAAGGCCCAGAGTGGGAGCCAGGAGAGCCTGGGGCGGGCAGGGGCGAGGGGCGCGGCTGCCCCGCCCCTGGCAGAGGGGAGGCAGGGTGTCTGTGTTTCTGCCCAGAAATAGCTAACCGGGGGCCGTGTGCGCCCCCCGGGCACAGCTCCAGGGTGCGGGGCTGGCTGGGCGCCCACAGCCCAGGGCAGGGCCGTGTCCTCCACAGACGTGTCACCGGCAGCCCCCGGCCACGTGAGGAGCTGCGCCCCCCTGTCCCTTGGAAGAGGCGGCGGTCTAGCCCCCACCCTGCCCAGGAGGCCCCCGATGTCCTGCTGGCCTCCAAACCCCCACATCCCTGGACTGTGGGGTTGGGGGTGGGGGGGACGGGAGCGCGATGAAGCCCCAGGCTGGCTGGAGCGGGCACAGGGGCAGCGGGACAACGGGGTGGCCATGGCCGGGGTGGCCCGGGTCACTGTGAAGGGCTGGGCAGCCCCACGCCTCCGTCCCATCCAACAGGCGTTCCACTCTTCCTGGAAAGGGCAGCTGGTGCTTGCCCAGCATAAACCACTCCCGGCAGCTCGTGCTGCTATGGCAGGGCCCTAGCCAGGCTGTTCGGCCATGGTAAGCACCATCCATCTGGACCCCCAACCCCTGAGGCTGGCACCGAGACGGGCCAGGCTGGTCCAAGGGCCAGGCCAGGCCGGGGCCTGCTTCCTCCCAAAACCTCCTCGCATCCTTCTCGCCCCCACTCAACCACTGGCAACCCCCACAGCCCTGCCCCAGGCTTTGGGCTGCAGCCCTCCAGACCCAGGAGGCGGCAGCAGCCCCCAGTGTGAGGGCCGCGGGGCTGTGGGGCTGGGATAGGGGCTCAACAGAGAGCTCCTCGACCTCCAGTGCCCTCAGGCCCACACTCCGCACGGCAGGGCGGGAGCGACCGCCTCCGCCGCCCGAGGCCCGCAGGGGAAAGGAGCCTCCAGCAGCAGCTGGGGCCAAGGGTCAGGACGCAGGAGCAGACGGGGGAGAGGACAGGCACGGGCGTGGGGCCGTGACCGTGGCTGCCGCACGCGAGCAGAGGGTGAGGCAAGGTCGGGCGGGCAGGATGGGGCAGGGGTGGGGGCGCGGGAAGCACGGCGGGGACGGGCACGGATGCCCGGCAGGGCAGATGGGGCGGCAGAAGAGGGTGACACAGGGAGCGGGGCAGTGCCCAGGCCAACCCCAAGGCAGGAAGGCGAGAGGAGGCAGAGGGCGCGGTGCCGCGTCTAGTCAGACAACGCCAGCAGCGTGGCGGGCACGGGGGCTCCGTGACGCCGCACGCCACCGCCCCCCACGGCCCCAAACGCTGAGGCGAAGGGCAGAGGCGGCCTCGGGGCGAGCAGAGAAGGCGAGTGCATCTGCCCGAAGCACCTGCTGGTCACAGTCACATGGAGCTGGCCTTGGAATCTGCCCCGGGGTAACACACTGCTGCCGAGATGACCAGGAACAATCTGAGAATCGTCTCCTTGTGCCCAGAGGGTGTCAGGCCTCCCCAGTGAGGGCAGCCTTTTCCTCACTCCCCAGCAGCTCAGCCCAGGCTCAGGCCAGCCTGCCATACACCAAGGGCTCGGTCAACCCTCACTCAAAGCCAAGTCCTGCTAAGCGTGAAGCCAGTATGCTCTCTGGGGAGCTGAGTAGGAGTGCCACCCCATCCAAATCAAAGGGCTTCCTGCCACTTCCCACTTCCACCCTGGCCCCTGCTACCTGCACAGGCCAGGACCCAAAGAACATGCCAGGCCACTCCTCGAACCTAGGGCCCACCTGGGACAGGACTGCCCAGCCAATTCGAGAGAGAGCCACGAGAGTCAACAAGAAGACACGGCCCTGGCTGGACCCACCGTCCCCACCAGCCTCTCAATGTACAGAGCCCCTGGGTACCTAGCATTCCACTGGAACCCGTGCCAGGGACTCCCCAGCCCAGACTCTGGTCCATGTAGACGCCACCCCACACCCAGCCCAGGTGTCCTGAGAACAGGCCACGTGCTACACCCACAGATCTGTGACCTGCCACCTCTCCCCCTCCCTGCTGGGGACTCTGCCCTCTGCCACTCACCTTCTTTCTTGAGGAGCCGGCCTTGGTGAGACAGGACTTCTGCAGGGCCAGATAGCCACCAATCACCTCGATCTCGTGCACGGTGGGGTAGCGCTTCTTCGGCGAGGTCCCCGCGGCAGCAGGGGGCTCCGAAACTCTGCCTGGCTCCTCTTCCTCAGCCTCCCTTGGCCTGGACTCGCCATTGGCCTGCACGGCCCCTGGCTTCCTCTTAGGCACCACTGTGAAGGTGTTGCCACCCCGATGCTGGAGCTCTGACAAGTGCCCAGGCCTGGTCGGATGTGGGTGGTACTGTGGAGGTGCATCAGCCCTGGAGCAGGGCAGTTTGGCTTCCTGGGGGACCTCGTCCTCCGAGTCCACCTCATCAATGAAAGTGATGGGCAGCCCTGGCCGCCCAGGCTCCCTGCCACTGTTGGCCAAGCCAGGAGTCTGGAAGCCCTGGGTAGGCTCAGCTTCAGCGGCGGCCCGTGGAGATGGCGGTGGTGAGGGCGGCCTCTGCCACCTGACAGCAGTGTCCACAAGGGCAGTGGCGGGTGTGGGGCTGCCCCCCTCCTCGATCCTGGAGGGGCTCCTCCCCGCTGCAAACACAGCATCCACTCCAGGCACCTGCTGGGCTTCAGGCTCTGGGTGCTGGGAGGCCCAGCCAACTTCTTCCTCTGGAGGCGCCATGGACCGCCTCCCTTCCCCAGGAGGAACCCCAGAGGTCTTGCGCTTGGGGATGACTACGAAAGAGTTTCGAGAGTTCACTCGAAGGCTGGCCAGAGCCCGGGCCTGGAGATCCCCAGCAGGGATCCTGCCCACGTCTGGCTTGGGAGCTGGCAGGATCTCGAAGGAGTCATTGGCGCTGGTGGCCGCGGAGACCCACTGGCGCTGGCTGGGAGTGGCACTGGAAGGGCTGCGCGTGGGCAGGGCCGGAGCCGCGGCTGGAGTGGCACTGGGGTTCCCCGGGCTGGGGGACTGGTGGGCGGGGGCCTCCCCCGGCTCCACCTTTGGCTTCCACTCGCCTGGCCCAGGCGCGGAGCCCTCAAAGCCCTTGGCAGCGCCGGCCCGGGACTCCGGGGCCGCGGGCCCGTTGGGGAGTGGGCGAGTGCCCGCACTATGGCGCAGGCCCCGCGGGTGGACAGTGAAGGAGTTGCTGCTGGTCTTGTGCAAGAAGTCGCTGCGCCGGGGCCTGGGGCCAAGGCCTGAGCCGCAGCGCTCCGGATCGGACTGGAAGCAGGCGGCGCGCTCGCCCACGCGCGGAACGGCCGAGCCCGGAGAGGGCGGCGGCGTGGGGCGGACGCGCTCCGGGCTCCCGCGGCGGCGCGGCGCGGCCGGCGGGTCGAACTTCTGGAGCAGGCGGCTGACGCGGCCGGGCGGCGGCGGCGCCTCGTACACAAGCACCTCCGCGGCTCGGATGCGGGCGGCCCCGCCAGGACCGAGGCCCGGGCCGGGCGCGGGCGCGGGCGCGGGCGGAAAGCCGGGCGCCGACTCGATGATGAGGATGTTGTC
>SJYR01003701.1:32752-42961 GCA_006410655.1 Kobus ellipsiprymnus
GCGGCACGGCTCCAGCAGCGGCTCCGCGGGCCGCGCTCCGGGCCCCGCCGCCCCCGCGCCCCCGCCGCGCCGCGCCCCGTGCCGCCGCTCCGACTCGAGCCGCATGAACGGGTTTTCGCGCAGCGGGCCCAGGCTCTCGGCCAGCACCAGCGGCTCGGTCGCCGGCCCCGCGGTCTCCGTCGCGCCCGCCCCAGCGACCGGCGCCGCGCCCCCGCCCAAGGCCGCCAGCTTGGCCCGCTTTCGCTCGAGGATCTCTCGCTTCCAGGCAGGCATCGCGGCACGGGGCGCTGGGCCCGGCCGCCCCAAGCCGGCCATGCTGCGGAGTGGCCGCCGGAGCCAGCGCGCGCCGGGGACTGCGGCCGCCGCCCGCCGCCCGCCGCCGGCCTTCGCGCAGCGGCCCCACCCCCGGGCCGCCGCCCATTGGGGGAGAGGCCCGCTCAGGCCCGCCCCAGCGCCGCGGCCCCACCTATGGCAGGGAGGGTAGCCGACCACGCTGATTGGAGAGCGTTCTCCCCGACCCCGCCCTCCCGCCGACCTCAGTGGCCAGCGCCCAGCACCGGAGTGGGTCCCTATTGGGGAGGCCCCCTGGGACACGCCCGTGACGCCTCAGGCCCCTCAAGGGAGGCCCACACTTCCGCCTCTGCTCCCTAGGCCCGCCGCTCGCGGAAGGCGGAGCCAGAAGGGGGCGGGTTCTGCCCCGCAGGCAGGCCGGACCCCCGGCCCCGCGTCGCGGGTGACCTTGGCTGCGCTTGGTCTGTCCGCCTGTTATCCCGCGGAAAGCGAGGTGGAAGAAGGGCCAACCCAGGACTGGAAGGCTGTCTCGCTCCCGTGAGCGGTGCGCCGGTTGTACGCCAGCCTCCCTCTTCCTGGCCCAGGTGCCTAGGGGCCCAAGGACTGCCCACCTGCGGTCCTCGGTCTCCTGCGGGACTTGGTGCAGATGGCAACGGCTGGAGCCCCACCCAGTGCTGAGTAAGCGGCTTCTCAGGAATCTCTGATTTTTGCTGGCCCCTAGAATCCACTCTTGTTGCCCAGACAAGTAGTGGAAACTATCCACCCTTGGCCATCCAGAACCCACCAAACACGGATGGGAGTGTGGAGGCCCATAGCGCACACAAGCAGGCCCGCAGCGGTCCCAGGCAGACAGGGCAGTAAGAGCCGGGGCACATTCCATTCACCTGATGAACCGCCCAGGCCCAACGCTGACTCTGAGGGCACACCTTCCCCGTGTACTTGCCATGAGGAAGTTCACTGCCCCGGGAGGGCTGCACAAAGTTCGCTACATTCTTTCAGGCCTGCTGGAGCCAAAGAGAGAAGGACAGACTGGGGGCATGGGCAAGGACAACTGTCACCTGCCTTTCCATCACCTGCCTACAGCCAGCAGATGTTCACAAGTGACACTGCTGCCTCCCACTACACTCGCTCTTCAGAGACAAGGCTCCAAGAGCACCTGGGCCTCTGCAAAGACCCAGGGCAGGTCTCAGCCCCGGGGCCCTTTTCCAATTCTGTGTCCCGTGGCCGTCTGCAGCCATCACTACAATAACAGTACTTGTAACAGCCCTGTCTGTCTAGCGGGAGAAAAGAAACTGGACTTCAGCCTTCCAGAGCCCAGCGGTTCCTTCAGGACTCTCCTCAAATCACCTTCCCAAAAGGAAGCTGAACATTCTCGCACTCATCTCTTGTATGCCGACAGGATTACCTAATCCCGAACTACCAGAATCCAACAGGGCAGTGACAAAACACAAACTAGAAATAACATTAAAAGGAAACCCACCCCCAAGGGTCAGCTTGTATCTGGTTTTGACACAGGCTATGCCGATGCTGGGTAGGAGACGTTTCTGTAGCTGTGGCACAAACTAGACCAGCCTCCAACTCAAGCATCTCAGTGGCTCAGGCCATGCAGCAGCCATCCTAGGAAAAGGGTCCTGAAGCTGTTTCACTAGAACGAATCCAGAAGACATGTTCTGTAAAGGGCGAGACAGGGAATAATTTAGTCCAGTGGTTCTTACTAGGAACAGCTTTGTCCCCCAGGAGATCTGGCAATGCTGGAGACACTGGGCTGTCACAAGTGAGGGGTGCTCCTGGCATCTGGTAAGTGGGGGTCAGGGGTGCCACTGAACACTCTATGATGCCCAGGACAGCCACTCCCTGCACGCACACAACCAAAAGTGATCTGACCCAAAGGCCAACCATGCCCAGATCACAAGCCCCGTACACTGCAGGCCACACTCACTGTCTGCCATGGTGTCCTCACAACCCTTTGAAAATGTAAGGTATTTTTAGCTGAGGGGCTAAACACAGGCCCCGCGGCATAGCCTGCTGACTCCCGCTCTGCAGGCCAGTGAGGCCTACAAGGACTCTGACGGCACACGCCTGTCCCTCACAGTAGGCCCAGCCCCAGGGTGCCTTCACTCTGGCTCCCAGGCAGGGAGCAGGGATGCTCCAAGGGAACTACCCTTCCATCCACCCAGAAGGCTCGAGCCAACTTCCAGGCCTCTCTTACAACCTCAGCTCTGTAACCACGCACGCCACACAGCAGGGAGCGTCTGAGCATTAACCCTCAAAAGGTCAGGCAACCACTGTGTGTTTCAGCAAAACATTCTATTTTATTTTCGTCTCAGCAAATGTTCTCATTTGGCACCTAACTGGCATCAAACCAAAGCCCGCAGAGTGACAAGTGTGGGCTAAGACCAACTGCAAATTTCCCATGTGTAGGTCTCAATGCCTATTCGCATCAGAACACCTGTTCCTCTCTCTGGTCCCTTAGAGTGGCCTAAATGTCTCAGGTGCACTAACACTGCCGGCCACAAGGTGGTGGAAAAGCTGGGATAGGAAGCCAAGCAGTGCCTTGAAAGCAAGTTCTTTTCTCAGGCGACAGATCTCCAGATAGGGTCCGGGTCACGCTTATTTAACGTCCTCCTGTCTGCCTGGGCTGGAATGAAGAAAAAGCCATCCTCCGCAGTGCCACTGGGGAGAAGACACAAGCTGGTTTACACTTTTTAGAGCTCAAGCATCTAAGAAAGTCTTGTCTGGGGAGATGGGGACAGCAAGCGCTCAGGTCAGCACTGCTCACCAGGGCAAACCCCAAGTCCAGCTTTGCAGCCTTTGCATACGGCGTACTTTGCCAGGATCCATGAAAATACTCAAGAGCCCATGAGGATATTTTACTTATATGCAGTTTCTGTCAGGAGTTCAGGATTGTCTGGCCTTCTCAGGATCCTTCCTGGGATCTCAGTTCAAGATTAGCTAGTCAAAGCATGAAATAAGAGAAAATACACTTTAAGAATCAAGGCTTCTCTTTTTAGCCCAGCTGAGGGAACAATTTCAGACACGACTGATTGAAAACCAGGCACGCAGCAGGGCACAAGCTGGCTCTCAGACTCAGATTTCTTTTCTGGTGCGGTAGACATGGGGACTCCGTGTGGGTCCCAGCACTCCAGCCTATCTTCTTCGAGGCTAGTTGACCCGGCAGGCACGGATCATGAGCAGCTGCAAGAGAATGAAGACCGGAGACGTGATCAGGCCGAACCAGAGCTCTCGCGTTTGCTCCACCAACTTCTGGCACAACAACATCTCGAAGACGAACTTGAGGCTGAGAACTGTGAGGACCCAGAAAAGGCGGAGCACGGCCAGCCGCTTCTCTCCATCCTGGAAGAGTCGCACGGAGACGATGGTGGTGAAGTAGGTGCTGAGCCCGTCAGCAGCGAAGAAGGGCACGAAGACGTTCCACCAGGAGAGGCCAGGAGCCAGGCCGTCCACACGCAGGGCTAGCAGCACGGAGAACACCAACAGGGCCAGCAGGTGCACGAAGATCTCGAAGGTGGCGAAGCCCAGCCACTGCACCAGCTCCCGGAGCGAGAAGAGCATCGCGCCGGTTGGGCGCGGGCCGGGGCCCGGCCGAGCGTCCCAGCTGCCGAGCTACGCGGCCGCGCCCTCCTAGCCTCGCTGGCGCCTGCCGCTGCCGCGGCCAACGAGAGGCAGCAAGCGGCCCCACTTGCCCTGGCCCTCGGCCCCGTCGCGCGGCCGATCCCCCGGCCCCGACCCGGGACCCCGCACAGGCCACCCGCCGACGCCCGCCACGCTCGGACGCCATGCCCCGCCGGGCGCGGCCCTACGGCGTCACTTCCGGCCGACGCCGGAAGCCGGAAGCCGGAGCCGGTCGCGGGGGCCAGGGCTGGCGGCGAGCGCTGCGGGTCACGTCAGGAGTGCGTGGTTCACCGGGGTCAGCCCATGCCGAGCGCAGGACTCCTGGTGCTCTTCGGCAGCCAAACGGGCACAGCCCAGGATGTGTCGGAGAGGCTGGGCCGCGAGGCCAGGCGCCGGCAGCTCAGCTGCCGGGTGGAAGCCCTGGACTCCTACCCCGTGGTGAGGGCTCCTCGGACCTCGGCAGGGGTGCCCGGCGGGCTTGGGGCGCCGGCCCCCAAAGCGCTCGACCCCAGGGGGCTGAGTTTCGTCTGAGAGCGGGCCCTTCCATTACGGCAGATTTAGGGGCCGGGAACGCTTGGGAGCAGCGGCCAGTTTAGCGCATGGAGACGGGAGCGGTAGCCGGGGAGCCTGAACGAGAAGGCAGGCAGGCCGGCCGCTCGCGAGCGCTGAGTCCCTTTGCCCCCTTCCTCTGAGAGGAGGAGGGGAGCCAGGCTGCTGGGAGGGTCAGGGCCATTACAGCCCGAAGCCTTACATGTGTGTCTTTTTGTTGAGGTGAATCTGATTAATGAGCCCGTGGTGATATTTGTTTGTGCAACTACAGGCCAGGGAGACCCCCCGGACAACATGAAGGTAAGGCTGACCTGAAGCGCACTCAGGAGCTCAGATCCCTGCCCTTGGCCCGCACCCTGATTTCGTTGCCTGGAAAGACTCGAGAAGCACAGTGAACAACTGTTCTCCTGTGGATCTGGGAGGACATCTACGGGTGGAGCGGGAGCTCTGGGTGTCCTTCCTAATAAACTCTGGGTCACTTTAACTTTTCATGTTTTTCCAGGGCTGTATATAAATCTGGTATGGGTCTTGTGTGTATTTCAGAGCTCACCTTCAGGGAACATTCTTCCATTCTTTGACCATCTTTTGAGCACACATTGTATTCCAAGCATAATCTAATGCTGTGAATCCAGCTATGAACCCAGTAGTCACATTTCTACCCTCGTGAAACTCGAAACAGCGAAAGCAAAAGTTTAATGGGCACTTACAATGCCCAAAAAATGCATGCTACAAGAGAAAGTGCTTGATGTTAATGGGAGCATTAATAAGGGCTGCCCCCCTCAATCTGGAGGTTCAGAGAGAGCTTTCTAGAAGAAAAGAGGCTAGGCTAACTCTTGAAGGATAAATGGGGGCTAGCCAGGCACCAGGCAAAGCCTGATTTTCTCCTCTGCAGAGGAGAAAACGAGCCCAGCTGTGGGAGAGTGGAAAGCGGCTCAGGATGGTCGAACCAAGGAATGAGTCAGGCTTGGAGGGAAAAAGAGTGGGCAGCCAGGTTGGATCCCAAGGAGGTCAGCAGCCACGGGGAGGCAGAAGGATTTGAAACGAAGGGCCGTGGAACCCATGGGATGATGCAGTCACGTGTGTATTCTAGCAAAACCAGCCTTTGTCTGCAGGGGGAGCAGGCTGCAGGAGAGCCGGAACGGGGGTGGTGGTGGTGGGAGGTGGGCACAATGCAGCCAAGAGCTTGGGGCAGGATGGTGGCAGAGCAGAGGGGCAGACACCCTCCAGAGGTGCTAAGAAGGTTGAGCTGATTGAACATGGAATCGTGGAATCGAATCTCAAAGATGAGAAAGAAGGTAGAATTAAGACAGGGATTTGGGCCTAGCTACTAGGATGGATGGTGGTTCCACGCACAGAAGCAAGAGAATCGGGAGGGTGAGGTGCCCGGACGTCGTCCAGGTGGAGGCGCGCAGTCGGCCTGGAGCGCCAGTGAGGATCCTTAGCGGAGGCACATGTCGCGGTGGCCAAAACATGGAGGCGAGAGGAAGGAGGCGCCTCCCTCCCCCAGGACGCGCTGCCCTTAAACACAAGGCGTGGGAGGTGGAGAAGAATCAGCGAGGAGCAGGAAAGTGGCCCCAGCAGCAAGAAGAGGGAGTGGACCCTCTCCAAGGTCGAGGGCAGAGGGGTGCCTGTTGCCAGAGGATGGTCTCTGGTGCTCAAAGCCGCAAGGAAATGAAGTAAGGTCAGCAAAGGGATGGCTGGCAACCTCCAGCACGGAAGCGTTTAAGGACCTCTGCACGTGAAACAACTCAAAAACGCTTATGCTGTGAGGGGTTAAGGGATTAAACAGAATAGTTGTGAGAGAGAAACCCAGGCCTGTTTAAATGCTGGTAGGTGCAAAAGGCAGAAGGTTGAAGAACAGGCTTGGAGTGGGCACACCAGCACAGGAGGCGGCGCAGGAGAGGAGGCAGGTCTGGGGAGATCGAGGCAGGAGGCGTGTGGTGGATGCCGGAGACCAGGGTGTGGAAGGGGCGGGGGATAAAGACCTCCATGGGGTCAGCTGGGCAGAGGTCCTGACTTTGAAGCAGAAACTAACAGCGTGAGCGTGGAGACGGTCACACCGGGATGAGGGTGGTTACCGCAGGGCCGGATGCCAGGATGGACACCATGGAGGCAGTCAGGATGGGGCCCTCCCACCCCATTACAGCACGGGACCAGGGGACCCCAGCCTCCTGGCCACTGTTGGACACTGGCCGGGCAGGCCCCTCTCTCAGCCAAGAAACCCACTGGTGACAGGCCTGAACTTGAGGTTTTCTGTCGTCTTCCGAAGCACAGATCGACCACGTGCTCGAGGAAAGACCCCTGTGAGGGACAGGGGCCGAGAGGAGCACACGCAGGACCAGAGGGACAGGCGGAGCAGAGCTCCATCCGCGAGGGGTGGGCGAGCCCGGCGCCCTGCGGCCAGAAACGCAGAGCCTGGGCAGAGCAGGCGCTGAGACCACCTTAAAATGATCCCGGATCAGAAGATAACGCTGAGAAATTCTCCCAGAAACCACAGCAAAGTTAGGGAACAAGAAAGATGACATCAGGAGCCCAAGATTTTCCCAGCAGCCCCGCAACAGGAAGGAGAGCGGTGAGAGAATCACCGCGGAAAGTGTCGACAGGACTGAAGGCTGGGTCTCCAGCCAACAAGCCCACCATGTGCCCAGGAAGGGCCGGCGGGGCGTGAACCGGGCTCCCACTGACACCTGCCTCGTGTGGGTTTCAGCTGTTGGCCGTGCAGAGCGCCCGAGCATCTGGGATCAGAGCAGGCCACAGAGGGACACTGGCTTCCCAGCAGCAACCACCCAGCTGGACCAGCTCAGAGCAAACTTTCAGGGGCCTGGAGAAGGCAGTTTCAACCTGAAGTGTGCCCCACTGTCTGCCAGCGGTGCAAGGGGAAGCCTGGCATTTTCACACCTAAGCTGTGAGAATCGCATCTTCCCTGGACCCTTCCTCAGGAAGTACCTGAAGCTTTCCACAGCCTTCAGGAGACAAGGTCTAAGCAGGAGATCTCAGAAGCACCTCTGGGCCTACGGGAAGGCCAGACCAAGACCTGGAATGGGAGGCGCTCCCGCACAAGCTGCCCAGTGGTGACCCTGTGGTCAGGGAAGGAGAGGGACTCTGGCTCCGACCTGGGGCCCCCCGGGATGAGTGGCCGCATGGAGGTGAGGGCGCCCTGGGGGAGGGGAACAGTGTGGGACCTGGGCTGGCTCCGAGGGGGCAGGGAATGGACACGGAGCAGCCTGATGGCTGGTAGCTCCAGGCCCAGGAGGGAAGACTCCACTGAGTGGGGAAACCAGACCAGAGAGGGGCCTCGGGGTCTGCCGTGCTGGCCTAGAGCCTCTTTGTGGCTGTGAGGCCCCAGGCGGGGCTTTGAGCTGCCAGGGCCGTGCTGCCCGCGTGCTGGGGGTGGGGGCGGGCCAGCAGCTGCCCTGCTGGTGACAGCCCTGCCAGGCGCCCCCAGCCCCCAGCGGGGCGCACAAGCCCAGCTGCACCACCGCTGCCGGGGTGGCTTTCTCCCGCTTTACCATCTTCTGCCTTTTCCCAACTCGTTCACTACACGGTGGAACGAGAAGCAGCGGTCTTGTAGCAGAAGCGTTAACTTAGGAGAGCTGGGCCCTGGGGAGGCCGGGCCCAGTGGCCGGGAGAGGCCCTGAGCACCCCTCTCCCGCTGCAGAGTTTCTGGAGGTTCATCTTCCGGAGGAGCCTGCCGTCCACCGCCCTCCGTCAGATGGACTTTGCTGTGCTGGGTCTCGGGGACTCGTCTTATGCCAAGTGAGTACGGGAGGGTGGGCGTGTCCCCCGCGTCCACACAGCGGCCTGGCGGAGGGATGCGTGGCCCAGCCCCCAGGGCACCCCCTTGAGGCCGTGGTCCTGGCCCCACAGACACCCCTTGGTGGCACCTCCTCCATGGCCAGAAGCCCTGGGCTTGAAGGATAGGCTGGTTCATGCAGGAAGTGGGTACGACAGCCGGGGCGAGGAGGGGGCTGGCTGGGACACGCCTGAGACACTGTCCAGGCAGGAACTGGTGTCCAGAGCCAGACCCCAGGGCCTGAGCCAGCGTCCTCTGTCAACATGTGACGTAGGGCAACAAGGGAGCCCGGCTCACCCCGCCTTCATAAGCAGCCTTCGGGGAGGGGTTTGAGCTTACGACGAGCATGGAGAACAGCAGGGTGAGCAGGCAGGGTGCAACGAGCCCGGCCCCCGGGGGCCGCTCCGTGGCCGTGCTGCCTGCCTCCGCTTTGCTTTCTTTCACCATTTTCACGGCACGTCTGTGTCCTGAGCAGAGTGCTGTCGCTTTGCACTATTTCCCAGGGAAGTACTGAGGGCTTTGTGTTCAGGGGCACACATGGCGTGGGGCTCCTGTGTCGTTACAACTCCTAACTCTGCAGCTCGGAGCTGAGGGAGGGGCCGCTGGGTACAGACACCTCCAGAGCCAAGCGCAGCCCGAGGCCCGGAGTTGCCGGGTGAAAAGGACGGGGAGCGGGTGGCCTGTGACCCTCGCCTGGGAAGGGTCTGGGTGGCCTGTGACCCTCGCCTGGGAAGGGTCTGGGGGCTTTGTTTACTGCAAAACGTAGACGTCTGTTCCCACTGCCGGGCACACCCATGGGGCGGGTGAGAGACCCTTCTGTCCTTCGGGAAGCCAGCGAAGGAACCTGTGGGGCCTTGGGAGCCTCCGCCACGTGCAGCCCGCTGGGCACGCGCCTCCCGCCGGGCAGGGCCGGGGCCAGCACCAGCTCCGTCTTCTCTGCAGGTTCAATTTCGTGGCCAAGAAGCTGCACCGCCGGCTGCTGCAGCTCGGGGGCAGCGCCCTCCTGCCCGTGTGCCTGGGCGATGACCAGCACGAGCTGGGGTAAAGGGGTTGCGGGGTGGGGGTGCCCTCCTGCGGGCCCAGCCGGGAGCGGAGTCCCCAGAGGGGTGTGTACCTGCTCTCTGCAGCCCCGACGCCGCCATCGACCCCTGGCTGCAGGATCTGTGGGAGAAGGTACTGGGGCCGCACCCTGCGCCTCTGAACCTCGACCTGAGCCCTCCTGGAGTCCTGTAAGTGTGACCTTGGGGTGGCATCCACCCGCACAGCAGACCTGGCCAGCGGTCTGACGAGTGTCCGCCCTTTCACAGTTGGCCCTCCAAGTTCACCCTGCAGTTCCTCAAGGACACCCCCAGCTCGGGCCCTGAGGAGCTGTGTGTGGCCGGAGCAGACCCTCAGGGACCCCCTTCAGAGCTACAGCCCTTCCTGGCGCCCATGGTCAGCAATCAGAGGGTCACGGGGCCCTCGCACTTCCAGGACGTGCGGCTGATTGAGTTCGATATCTCGGGCTCTGGGATCAGGTGTGGGTCGGCGCCGGGGGCCCGTGGAGGGGCTGTGCAGGAGCCCCAGTCCAGGGTTGAGCTCTTCTCCCGAAGTGGGTGCACGTCAGGGCCAAGAGCAGGGACAACAGCTGGGGAGGCGGGACCCCTCTGTCCAGGGGCCCCTAGCCTCCCTGGCCGCTTGCCTCCTTCCTCTGCAGCTTCCCGGAGCCCCCAGTGTCCTCCCCCTCGCAGGCGGGCCCCTCCCCAGGCCCTGGCTGTCCCTCCCCCACAGCTTCGCAGCCGGCGATGTGGTGCTGATCCAGCCCGAGAACACGGCCAGCCACGTCCAGCAGTTCTGCCAGGCGCTGGGCCTGGACCCCGAGCGGCACTTCACGCTGCAGCCCCGGGAGCCGGGTGAGCCCCCGTGGCCGCGGCACTCGCACTTCACGCTCCCCCAGGCCCCCC
>SJYR01003701.1:49548-62492 GCA_006410655.1 Kobus ellipsiprymnus
AGGTCCGGTCCGCGGGGGAGGAGGAAGGGGTGGGGGAGGAGGAGAGGGGCAGGGGGGTGTGGGCAGCTGCCCTGGGCCCGAGGTCGAGCCCAGAGGCTCACCCAGGGTCTCTGGCCTCTGAGGCTGGCCAGGGGGCGTTGCAGGAGGTCCCCCTGCAGCCGAGATCAGCCGTCCCGGGGCCCGGACATCCGGGCAGGCAGGGGCTAGGTGGGCCCCATGGCTCCAGGACAGGGCGCCCAGGGAAGGCAGCTAGCCTGAGCGCTGGCCACCAAAGGACCCGGGCGGCAAGCTCGGGGTTGGCGGCGGAAGCACAGGAGAGGTCGGGGCTGGGCCGGAGCTGCAGGTGAGAGACGGCGTGAGGTCAGCACCTGGGCCCACCCTCACCCTGCACAAAAGACGGGGCGCCTGACCTCTGACCCCGACCCTCACCAGACTCGGAACCCAGCCCCTTCCGTAGCCCCTCGCGCCCGAGGCCCGACCTCTGCCCAGGAGTGGAGGCAGGCGAACGAAGACCCCGCGCTGTCCCGCCCCGCCCGCACTCACCTGCCCCAGCCTGGCGTCCCCGGGCCGGGCCGCGCGCCGCCGCCTCCGCAGAGGTTGTCTCAAAGGCAGGCCTGGATGCGGCGCCCGAGCCTTGGCTCGGCGGCTCCGAAGGCTCCGGCGGCGACCTCGGGCGATGGCCGGGCCGCGGCGGCTCCCGGGGGCGTGGGGCGCGGGCGCGGGGCTCGGCGCGGCACGGCGGCGGCGGCAGGTGCGTGCGGAGCGTGGCGCGCTCTGCGGCGGAGGCGCGGGGACCGCAGTGCGCGCGGCGCCCGCAGCGCCACCCCCCGTCTGGGGACCCGCGCGGGGTCCGCGGGGCGGGGCCAGTCTCTCTGCCGCCCCTCGATCCTCCGCGGGCCTGGCGCCCGCTCTGGGGGTCGTCCTCCCCCTCCCCCCGGGGGCCCCGTGGGAGTCGGGATCCCCCACCTCCGGCCCTGCCTGCTGACCCTGGGTCCTAGTCAAGCCCCCTGCCCCGATTCTGGAAGGGAAGGAGTGCTCTGAGATCTCACAATACCAGAGGGAGGAAGGTGAGAGGGAGCCTTAGGGTGGTCCCAGGAAAGCAGGCCCTGGGGCCCCCACCGTGAGACTGCCGAGTGGCCCCTGCAGAGGCAGGGTCTCTGTCCGTCCTTCCCCTCGGCCCCCAGAGAACACCTCCGAGCTGTTCCGGCTCACAGGTGCCCAGGTCAGGCCGGCTGAGGGCAGAAGAGGGTGAGCAGGGGTGGGCGAGCGCGCATCGAAGGAGTGGACCATGGAGGAACCCTGGCTGGGAGAGTGCTCCAAGGACAGGACACTGGGACACACGGGTGGCGTGAGGGGCGCGCAGCAGGTCAGACTGACAGCAGGACAGGCCCCACGGGGCAGCTCACGGAGGACGTGCGCCTACAGGGATGGGCGGGGTGGCCTTTCCGGCACCGTAGCAGGTCACCGGGTGCCAGGCCATCACACAGCTGTGGGCTAACCCGACCCCACCCAGCAAGGCCCCATTCCTTTCAGCTGCTTCCTCGAGCCAGACTTCCCTGCCCCCCAGGACACACCCTTTGCCTGTGAGGAGCTGTCAGGTGAGAGGAAGGGCAGGGAACTGGAGGGGCCTGGGCCTCCAGAGTGCCTTTCCTTAACCTGCCGTGGCCACGACGTGGCTTGCCGGCGCTCCTTTGACCAGCACGGGGCCTTGCTTCTGACCCTGGACAGACCCAGCCCCTCTGGCCACAGCTTCTCTGCTGTTACAGGCCAGAGTGCCCCTGGCCATAGACCTAAGCCCAGCTCCTGCAGTGCAGCAGAGCCCGGCGCGGTCGGCATTCCTGATGAAGGGCCCCACGTGGACAGGAGGCTGGAAAGGCGTTCTGGGCCCACAGGCCCAACTTTGCTCTCTCTGAGACCTCAGTCTAATGCCTGCCCTTCAGTGTCACCCACCACTCGAGTGTGAGAGCTGTGCACGCGAGCAGGTGCCCAAGGGAGGGGCAGCGAGGGGCCCTGGCCCGAAGGCCGGGAAGCGGGCAGCCTCGGCCACGGGAGGGCTCGGGGTCTAGCCTGGGCAGCCGCTCGGCTCAGGCCCCACCTGCCCCATCTCGAGGCCCCGCCCCGTGCCCGAGGCCCCGCCCCTGGGCTGAGGCCCCGCCCCGCCCGGGCCCGGAAGCGCAGCGCCGGGGCGGCCCAATCCCGGGTCTGGCGGGAAGGGGCCCGCTGACCCCGAACCTGGTCTTTGGGGAAAGCCTCGAGCGCGGAGGCTTCTGGGGACTACAGTCCGCACCAGCCGCCCGCTTCCTTCCAGGCCAGGTTTGCGCACGCGCCGGCCCCCGCCCCTCCGCCGCGGCGGACGCTGTGGGGCGGCGGGCGGAGCCCGCGGAGCCTGCGCTTTGGGCCTGCGCCGTCGGCCCCCCGATTCCGGCTCTGGCCCGGTTCCCCCCCGCATCCGGTGCCGCATCGGTAGCGCTTGTGCCCAGACCGGTCTGACTGGCCCCACACCGGCCGCGCGGGTCAGCTGGCCTGATTGGATCCCGCCCTTCCCGGAGGCGCCCCCTGCCCCCGAGCGCGAAGGACGAGGGGTGCGGGCCCGGCCGCCCCAGGCGGAGCTCGCCAGTGCCAGGCCCTGCGCCGAGAGCGCACGTCCGCTGTGACCCCGCACACAGCGACCCCAGGGCGTGGCAGGCGCCAGGCGCCACCGAGGACGTGAAGCTGGGGGAGGTGGGAGGGGCAAGGATGGGGGCCCTGAGAGACGGGGGGGTGTCCACAGCCCCCCCGACCGGAGCAAAACTCTAGTTTCAGAAATGAGCAGGAAACGCCGCTTGTGCATGAAGCTCATGTTGCCAATAGTGAGATAAGTAAGTTTTATCGGCAAAAGGTATGCGAACCAAACATTTTCTATCAGAGATACACTAAGCCTCCGGGCAGAGCAGCGTGCTCAGCAATGCCCCGTCTCTGCCTGCGGGGAGGAGGCTCCGGTCACCGTGCAGGCCTCTCCCTCCGCTTCAGAGCAGTGGTTTTGAGACTGTGGGTGACGGCCAGGCCCCAGACCATCTGCGGGCCTGACCCAGGCTCCTGTCCTGCATTCCGGTGACCTGCCGGCTCCCGGAGGGCCAGGACATGCCCCAGATGGGTCAAGGCTGAATCAGCCAGGCTGGCAGGGTCCCCGGGAGCCCAGGCCTGGCCACCGCCCATCCAGGAAAGGAAGGGTGGGTGGCCTCTGTGCTGTGGGATCTGGGGCCTCCTGGCATCTTGGGAACCCCGTCTTTGAGCCCCGCCCGAGGCCCCGCCCCTCCCCAGGAGGGAAAAGTCAGCCTCTGGAGGCTCAGCTCACAGGTGTGGGGACCCGGGCAAGAGGACAGCTCGCCGCCACTGCTGCTCCAGGTGGGTCCTGGGCTGAGGGACTTCCCCACCCGTGGTCAGACCAGCTTAGCTGTGTCTCCTGGGCCCCCGCCCCGCTTCCAGCTCCATCACAGGGCCCTGCCACTCAGGGAGGGCGGCGGACACCTGGGGACAGCTGAGAGATGCTGGTGCTCATGGTGCCTACACTCTGCCATCTGGCACACACCCACAGAGGCCTTGCATACTCAGGGGCTTCCACGACCTGGCTTACCTGGGATGCAGCTGCTGCCCTCCCCGGAGCTGACTTTGTCTCCTTTGCTCACCTTTGCCAGCAGGGCCATGGACCCCCATGAGACGCTCGTCAAGAACCCGTATGCCCACATAAGCATCCCGAGGGCTCACCTGCGGCCTGAGCTGGGGCAGCAGCTGAAGGCGGGCCCATCCTCCGCAGAGTCGCAGCCTCTGCCGGGGAGCCCCTGCACCCTGGAGCCTCTGGAGGAGGCCCCGGGGCCCCAGGGCGCCGTCTCCGTGCGGGGCCAGCTGGCCTGTCAGCAGCCCCGCCAGCCCCGTGGCCGTGGGCAGCGCCCGGCAGGACTGGCCTACGCCGGCCCGCCGCCCGTGGGGCGCGGCGACGACATCGCCCACCACTGCTGCTGCTGCCCCTGCGGCCCCTGCTGCCACTGCCCCCGCTTCTGCCGCTGCCACAGCTGCTGCTGTGCCGTCTCCTAGCCGGGCCCGCGCTGGCCCCGAGGCCCGGCACTGCCAGCCGGCCACGGCCAGGGCCTGGACGGCTGGGGCTGCCACTGTGGCGTTGTCACGGGCACCGGCTGCTCCCCTCCCTGGACAGCTGTACCCGACCCACCAGGACGGCTGACAGGTCAGCCCAGGCCCCTGGAACGGAGCCCTGGGCACTGCCCGTGCTGGGGACACCCTTGACCACCTCTTCGAGGCCCAGGGCCAAGCAATAAAGCTGTGCGAGCTCCATCCTGGACACTTCTTCCTTGCCACTGTCCCCTTCGGGAGGGTCCCAGGCTAAATGCCACCAGAGACCGCCGGCCTCTGTGGGACAGTCACGGGCGGGGCAGCCTCAGGACAGCCTGACCTGCGGCCTCAGCTTGGCCCGGGGGCTGGACATGAAGGCCAGTTGGGGGCAGGTTAGACAGCAGGAGGATGCTGTGCGTGGAATGGGGTGCTGAGCCCGAGATAAGCTTCCCGGAGGAGGGCCCGGTTGGCAGCACTGTGGCGAGTGGGACCAGCGGGGGCAGGTTTCCAGGGGTGGGAGCCCAGGGCCCAGCACCCAGCCCCGCCTACCCGTGAGTCAGCGCCCTGCCTGTGTGTCTTCCTGGTTTCCCACAGATCACCCTGGTCCCTGGCATCTGCCGTGTGCTGTTCCCCACTGTCCTGCCTCTGGGGCCCGGGCTCTGTGGAGGTGGGCAGACAGTGCTGGGCCAGACCCGTCTCCCAGCTGTCTGGGCAGCACGGCACACCTGTGTGGGAGGCTGGGGGAGCTGAGCCCCTCGGGCCTGGGGTGAGGCAGGAAAGCACGTGTGTAGGGGAGCATCCAGGCCAGCACCAGGCACCTTGACGTTTCCGGGACGGGGCAGACAGCTGGAGGAGGCGAGCTGGCCTCGCAGGACGGACAGGCCCCGGTGGCAGCCCTCCCCTGACCCCTGGTGACTGGCCGCGTGGCAGGACCGGTCTCTGGGTGTGGGCAGACGTGTCATTGGCCTGAATACACGGGGACTCAGACATGCCAGGTTCCGGGCCCCTGCCCCTGGCTGGCCCCCACAGGAAGATGACCCCACCCGGGGCAGCCACAGAAACCTGTCCAGCCAGCCCAGGAGGCCGAGGACCGCCAGGGTGGTGGGAGTGAGGAGGGGCCCTCTGGCCCTTGGCCTCCTTCCAGCGGGGGAGGTTCTGGGGTCTGACCCCCTCCCAGCCCTCCCTGACACACCCCATCCTGCTATGCCACCGGGCTGGCCCTGGGGCCTCGGCCAGGTGTGTGCCAGGGGGAGGTGGCCTCTGAAGGGGCGCCAGGGGCTTTCCACCGCGCCCTGCGCCTGGGAGTTTCTGGGTGGTCTCTCCTGTGCTCACGGGCCTCCTCGCGGGGCGAGCTTGTGATGGGAACACCGAGGGGACGGAAAGGCACTGTGACAGTTCAGCACTGACGTGCACAGTGACCGAGCCGCGCAGTGGCGGGGCCCCTCGGGGCTCTGAGCTTGTGGGGTCCTGGCAGGTTTGCTGGAGGAACCGAGTGCTGAAGAGCAGGCAGCGCCCAGGTGGGGGCCGGACAGCCTTCCTATCGTGAGTGGCGGTCCAGTGTGAGTGGGCGCAGGGCCGGGTCTCGAGGCAGGAAGCTGGGCAGCACCGTGCAGCGTCGGGGGGCGGAGCGGGGGCGTCTCCAGCCCAGCTGGTGGTGGTGGTGGATCCAGTTGCAAGCGCTTTGTGGCTGAAAGGGGAGCCCACGCAGCCCGCAGCCACCACCTGCCTCCCCGCTGACTGGTCCACGTTCAGCCAGTAACATGAGCCCCAGGAAGGGAGCCCCAGGCGCCCCAGGTGCCCCCAGCCCACCTCCGGCCACCCTCATTCTGGACACAGCTGCCTGGCAGAGCAGATGCAGGTAAGACAGACCTGGGGCTCAAGCAGGTGGCTGGGGGGTGGGTACGAGCCTGGGGGGGCGCCCGAGGGCCACCGAGACTGGACCGCAGGCCAGGGTGCTGCCTGACCGGCAGTCACAAGGACTGAGGCTGTGCCCAGGCCCCGGTATCGGCCAGCCCCACTGGCCACTGCCCACCTCCCAGGCCTGCAGAGGCCTGGATTCCTGTCCTCTAGGGCCGGGGGAGCACATCCCCTGCTGAGCCCAAACCCGGGGGATGCTTACAGAGGCCACACCTTGCCTGCTCCGTATCCCTCCCCAGGATGCTGCTGCCGGAAGGGCACTCAGCCTCTGAAGAGGCCGCGGCCGCTGGGCCCCAGCGCGGTGACTGCGTCGTCTGCTACTCGGCCTATGACCTTGCCGGGCACCTGCCCCGCCGCCTCTACTGTGGCCATACCGTCTGCCAGGCGTGCGTGCGGCGGCTGGCCACGCCGGCCCCCGAGCAGCGCTGGGTGCCCTGCCCGCAGTGCCGCCAGAGCACTCCCGTGCCCCGTGGAGGGGTGGCCATGCTGGACCTCGACCTGGCCGCCTTCCTGGCCATCAGGGCCGGGCGGGGGCCGTCTCGCCTGGAGCCGCAGCTCCTCGGGCCCCAAAAGGGCAGCCCCACTGTTACTCAGCAGCCCGCCAGGCTCCTCCCCGCGTCGGGCCCCCTGCCCCACTTCCCCCTGCCCAGAGGCTGCTGCCCAGCCTGCCGCAGCCTCTGCTGGGATCCCCCAGGCAGCCCCCAGCTCTGAGCGTAGCTCCGCGCCACCCCTTGGAAGGGAGCCCCGGCCTGCAGCACGAGGCACGGCCTTCCTGAAACAGCCCCGCATTCTCGCCTCGGGGCCGCCATCTAGGGTGGTGAGCTGCGCCCACAGTGCTGCGTGCCCCTGCAGGAGCTGGAATCCAGGCCGGGCCCCAGGCCCCACGGGGGGCTGTGTGCACTGTGGGGGCGCTGCTGTCAGAGTCCCCAGCTCAGTGCAGGCCAGCACGTGGCTCAGAGGCGGCTCCTGCAAGCGGCTGGGGGCCAGTGTCCAGGCTGGGGGGCAGGCCCGGCAGAGGCCGCTCCTGGTCTGCTGGAGGAGGCCCCCTCCTTACAGCGCCCTGAGCCCAGCGGGAGGGTCTCTGCCTTCACCTGTGCTAAGCCCACCCGCTCACTGCCCCCCGCTCCCGGCGTGTCAGGTGCCGTTTGGGGAGGACAAGCATGGTGGCTGCTGCTGCTGTAGGTGTGCAAGGAACGCCAGGCCGGGGGCTGACTGCTGAGGGGCGCTCACGACGGCTGTCCCCTCCCTGGGCCTGTGGCATCCTCTGCCTCCTGGGGGCGGCCACACAGACCGTCAGAGGGACCAGAAACAGATCCCACCAGTCAGAGTACCCCCGCGCGGGAAGGGGCTGTCGCTCAGGACCCGTGGAAGAAGCACTGACGTGCACAGTGACCGAGCCGCGCAGTGGCGGGGCCCCTCGGGGCTCTGAGCTTGTGGGGTCCTGGCAGGTTTGCTGGAGGAACCGAGTGCTGAAGAGCAGGCAGCGCCCAGGTGGGGGCCGGACAGCCTTCCTATCGTGAGTGGCGGTCCAGTGTGAGTGGGCGCAGGGCCGGGTCTCGAGGCAGGAAGCTGGGCAGCACCGTGCAGCGTCGGGGGGCGGAGCGGGGGCGTCTCCAGCCCAGCTGGTGGTGGTGGTGGATCCAGTTGCAAGCGCTTTGTGGCTGAAAGGGGAGCCCACGCAGCCCGCAGCCACCACCTGCCTCCCCGCTGACTGGTCCACGTTCAGCCAGTAACATGAGCCCCAGGAAGGGAGCCCCAGGCGCCCCAGGTGCCCCCAGCCCACCTCCGGCCACCCTCATTCTGGACACAGCTGCCTGGCAGAGCAGATGCAGGTAAGACAGACCTGGGGCTCAAGCAGGTGGCTGGGGGGTGGGTACGAGCCTGGGGGGGCGCCCGAGGGCCACCGAGACTGGACCGCAGGCCAGGGTGCTGCCTGACCGGCAGTCACAAGGACTGAGGCTGTGCCCAGGCCCCGGTATCGGCCAGCCCCACTGGCCACTGCCCACCTCCCAGGCCTGCAGAGGCCTGGATTCCTGTCCTCTAGGGCCGGGGGAGCACATCCCCTGCTGAGCCCAAACCCGGGGGATGCTTACAGAGGCCACACCTTGCCTGCTCCGTATCCCTCCCCAGGATGCTGCTGCCGGAAGGGCACTCAGCCTCTGAAGAGGCCGCGGCCGCTGGGCCCCAGCGCGGTGACTGCGTCGTCTGCTACTCGGCCTATGACCTTGCCGGGCACCTGCCCCGCCGCCTCTACTGTGGCCATACCGTCTGCCAGGCGTGCGTGCGGCGGCTGGCCACGCCGGCCCCCGAGCAGCGCTGGGTGCCCTGCCCGCAGTGCCGCCAGAGCACTCCCGTGCCCCGTGGAGGGGTGGCCATGCTGGACCTCGACCTGGCCGCCTTCCTGGCCATCAGGGCCGGGCGGGGGCCGTCTCGCCTGGAGCCGCAGCTCCTCGGGCCCCAAAAGGGCAGCCCCACTGTTACTCAGCAGCCCGCCAGGCTCCTCCCCGCGTCGGGCCCCCTGCCCCACTTCCCCCTGCCCAGAGGCTGCTGCCCAGCCTGCCGCAGCCTCTGCTGGGATCCCCCAGGCAGCCCCCAGCTCTGAGCGTAGCTCCGCGCCACCCCTTGGAAGGGAGCCCCGGCCTGCAGCACGAGGCACGGCCTTCCTGAAACAGCCCCGCATTCTCGCCTCGGGGCCGCCATCTAGGGTGGTGAGCTGCGCCCACAGTGCTGCGTGCCCCTGCAGGAGCTGGAATCCAGGCCGGGCCCCAGGCCCCACGGGGGGCTGTGTGCACTGTGGGGGCGCTGCTGTCAGAGTCCCCAGCTCAGTGCAGGCCAGCACGTGGCTCAGAGGCGGCTCCTGCAAGCGGCTGGGGGCCAGTGTCCAGGCTGGGGGGCAGGCCCGGCAGAGGCCGCTCCTGGCCTGCTGGAGGAGGCCCCCTCCTTACAGCGCCCTGAGCCCAGCGGGAGGGTCTCTGCCTTCACCTGTGCTAAGCCCACCCGCTCACTGCCCCCCGCTCCCGGCGTGTCAGGTGCCGTTTGGGGAGGACAAGCATGGTGGCTGCTGCTGCTGTAGGTGTGCAAGGAACGCCAGGCCGGGGGCTGACTGCTGAGGGGCGCTCACGACGGCTGTCCCCTCCCTGGGCCTGTGGCATCCTCTGCCTCCTGGGGGCGGCCACACAGACCGTCAGAGGGACCAGAAACAGATCCCACCAGTCAGAGTACCCCCGCGCGGGAAGGGGCTGTCGCTCAGGACCCGTGGAAGGGCCAAGGGGCCTGCCCCAGCCGTGGGGGACAGGATGGGAGGGATGGACCAGAGAATGTGCTGAGAGGACAGTCGGAAAGTTCCTCCTTCCCAGGGACAAAGTCCCCCAGCCCTGGCGGTTGGTGGACAGCAGGCAGGGGCTCGAGGCAGCAGCCGGCCGGGGCGGGGCTGGCCCCTGTGGGGCTGCTCACCCTCCCCGCATCCCTGGAGCGGGAAGGGCCCCGACTCCAGAAAGAGACATGTGAACGAGGGGGCCGGACTCAGCTGGGGAGAGAACCGGGTGGGCTCAGGTGCTGGGCTGAGCAGCAGTGTGGCCTGGAATGGGAGAAGTCAGGGACACCTGTGACTGTGGCCATTGCTGGCCACCTCTGGGGCTGCGCCGCTCGGGAGCTCTGCCAGGCCCAGCCCTGAACTGGATGACCTCAGGGGTTGCTGCCCTCCCCGCCCACCTGGTGCAAAGAGCTTCCTTCTGGCCACGTGACCGCGGCAGGACAGGCACGAGAAGGCCTGCAGAGATGAGGGCAGTCTTCCCGAGGGGTCCCCAGGACGGCCAGCCAGAGCGCCAGCATCCTGCGTGCAGTGTCCTGTCGTGTCCCTCAGGCGTCCACGTGCGGGAGCCCAGCTCTGGGGGCCAGCTGCCCAGCCCTGCTCGCCCCTGGGTGATGGTGGGGCCTGGAAGAGGCTGGCACCCAGGGCTGCGACGGTACCCCTGGGGGCCCTTGGCTCCTGGGTAAACATTAATGGGCTCAGCACACAGCAGGTCATGTGCGCGCCCAGTGGATCTTTGACCTGCAACTGCTCTCGGCCCGTGTCTCCTCCCCGAAGGTGCCCCTCACTGCCCACACAGGTAGGAGCTTCTAGAACCAGGCGGGGGCCCAGGACACTGGGGTCAGGGCTGGGTGACCTCCAGGCCCAGGGCTTAGCGCCCACCTCACTCTCCAGCAGCTGAGGTTGAAAGGCCAGTTTGGGGGCAGCCAGAGGGAGGGGTTACCGCAGGCTCCCCAGGACCCGAACCCTGGGGGTCTAGGCCCAGCAGGCTGAGAAAGGAGCCTTGAGGTGGGGTGGGGCGTCAAGCCTCTTGTCCTGCTCCCCATCACTGGGAGTGGGCCCTTATCAAGTGGAGACGTTGCTGTTTGGTACCAAATGCCAAAGTCTAAGCAGTGACCGTCTGCAGTGGTCTCTGTGACACCCAATAGGAGACGCCCCGGAGTCCTGGCCACTTCCGGCTACACCATAGCACCCTGGGTCGCCCACCAGCCCTTCCTCCAGCCAGAGTCAGCATCCAGCCAGGGCTCCCTCCACTCTGTCCCCCCAAACCGGACTGAGCTCGCCTAACAGCCATCTGGGGTCACTGTAGCCATCCCCCTGCAGACGGAGGAAGGGGGAGACCACTGAGGCCAACAGCAGGTGGGAAGGCGGGACGGCGGGAAGGCCTCAGGCCAGGACACCCCAAGAGCTGGCGGGCAGGGGGCAGCGTTGAACTGCCCTTCTCCCCAGCAGGTCTGAGTTTGGGCCTGGGTCTGTTCCTGCTTGAAATCCATGCCGCATCCCCTCACCGGTGGCCTGGCCCCTCCCGCCCCTCTGGACACAGTTGGCCTGGTGGACCAGAGGCTGGGAAACGCAGGTACCAGAGACCCAGGGTCCCAACCTCCACCGGCGTCACCGGCGTCCCTGCCCACCCACCTGGCCCCTGACTCATCATGTTGGGGAAGCTGGGAGAGGGGTACCAGCCGGTCCCCAGGAGAGCCCACGGCCAGACCCCTCCTTCCCGCTCCCATCCCTCACCCCAAACCCCTGTGCTGCGGGTCCCTCCCCCCCCACCTGAAGGTGTCCAGGAAACAGCTAGGTCCCTGGCCCTAGCTGACCCCGATCCCTGCAGGGATCTCTGGTTCTTCCTCCATCCTGGAAGAGAGAGACATGGATCCCTGGGCCCTCCCTCAGCTGAAGGACCCCGGACAGGCCTGGAGAGGTAGGTCTGGAGGAGGAGTAGTTGGCCCAGCACGGCTCCACCTCGCCGGGTGTGAGTCTGGAGAGGGTTCTTAAGGAGAGAGCGAGGAGGGGCTTTGCTCCAACGGGCCACATGGAAACGCGCCGCAGACCCCAACCAGGGCACCCGGTCCTTCAGCGGGACAGCTGCCCAGCACGCTGGCCCTCCTCCTCCGTCCTGTGGGCAGTTAGGCTCCCAGGAGACCCCAGAGGGCTGTCAGCCTAAGCATTCTGCCAAGGGACAGAGAAGGGGGATTGAGGCCCTGCCCTGGGAAGAGGGAGAAAAGGAAGGGGCCTGGGAGGGGTGCACGGGAGGGCGGGACCCGCCAAGGACCGCCCTGCCCTGTGTCCTCAGAGCTCAGCGCGGCCGGAAGGGCGCTGCGGGTGCTCACCGGCTTCCTCAAGGCCTGCGGGCTGCTGGGCGGCCTCTACCTCTTCATCTGCTCCCTGGACATCCTCAGCTCCGCCTTCCAGCTGCTAGGCAGTGAGTGACCCGCCAGGTGGCTGCGGGCTGGTGGCCAGCCCGGCCTCCCCAGCCTCAGGACATCTGTCTCCCGGGCGCAGGCAGAGTAACCGGAGACATCTTCAAGGATAACGTGGTGCTGTCCAACCCTGTGGCAGGACTGGTCATCGGCGTGCTGGTCACAGTCCTGGTGCAGAGCTCCAGCACGTCCTCTTCCATTGTGGTCAGCATGGTGGCCTCCAAGCGTGAGTGCCCCTCCCCTCCCGGGTGGTGGGGGGTGGCGGCGGCTAGCTGACGCAGCGCCCCCACAGTGCTGACCGTCCGGGCCTCTGTGCCCATCATCATGGGCGTCAACGTGGGCACCTCCATCACCAGCACCCTGGTCTCGATGGCACAGTCGGGGGACCGGGACGAGTTTCGGAGGTGAGCGGGGTAAGGGGCAGGCAGGGCCCGGGGGCGATCCGGGTGGTGGCCAAGGCCGGCACCCCGCTGCCTCTGTGTGACCCCAGAGCCTTCGGCGGCTCGGCTGTGCACGGCATCTTCAACTGGCTCACGGCGCTGGTCCTGCTGCCGCTGGAGAGTGCTGCAGCCCCCCTGGAGAGGCTCAGTGCGCTGACCCTGGGCGCCGCCAGCCTGCAGCCCGGGGGGCACGCGCCCGACATCCTCAAGGTGCTGACCCGGCCCCTCACACACCTCGTCGTGCAGGTGAGGCGGCTCGCTTCTTTCCGGCAGGACCCACAGGCCAGGGCCTGGCTGGAAGAGCTTTGCTGGGGAGACTGATCTGGGCCCAGGATCGGGTGGGGCAAGAGAGGGGTCCGGCACGGTGGACCTGGCTACAGTCCTCCGAGCCCCAGGCCAGTCCTGAGGAACCGACGCCAGTCCCGGATCCTCTGTTCCCAGCTGGACGCTGATGTCCTTATGGGCAGTGCTACGGGCAACGCCACCAACCGGAGCCTTATTAAGCGATGGTGCGGCACCAGGGAGCAGACGGTGAGGCGCCGCTGATCCCTGACCCCGGACCCGCTGAATTACCCGGCCCCGCCTACTCTGAGCCCGTCCTGAGCCCCACCGCCTTGTCTTCCCAGACCGCGGGGAACAGCAGCCACTGCGGAGCGGCGGCGGGGGGCCCCTGCCCTGGGAAGAACGGCTCTGCGTCTGCGGAGCCCCTACCCTGTGAGGCCCGGCCCCGCCGGCCCCGCCGCCCCCGCCCGC
>SJYR01003701.1:70119-81997 GCA_006410655.1 Kobus ellipsiprymnus
TGCCGCCCCGCGGCCCTCCCCTCGCTGACGCTCTCCCGCCCCCCAGGTGGCAAGTATGTGCCCCGCGCCGTGCTCGTGGACCTGGAGCCGGGCACCATGGACTCTGTGCGCTCGGGGCCTTTCGGGCAGATCTTCAGGCCGGACAACTTTGTCTTCGGTGAGCCGCGGATCGGGGTGGGTGGCGGCTGATAGCCAGGACGGCGCAAAGGTCAGGGGGTGCCCAATGTCGCCATCTTCAGGACTCACAGAGCCGAGGTTCTGACCCACTCTGGATCCTCAGTAGAAGCTGGGTTCCAGGACGCTCTCCTCCTCTCGAGAGTCATTCAATCCTCTCACTTAAAGCGGCTTTGCAGAGAAGGCCCAGCTGTCTGCCTGCTGGGAAGGAGCAGGCAGATGTAATCTCCCTGCCGGGAAGGCTGAGCTGGAGGCAGTGGCAGCTCCTCTGCTCTTGGGAGTTGGCAGAGGCTGCCCGTGGGAGGGGCTGGTTTGCTGTTTAACCGTGTTAGCGTGACACCTTGGTGTTTCATGGGCTGTATCCTTACCGCATCAGTCTGGGGGCTCGTCTGCTGTACCTGCCGGGTGGGTTTTGTGTGTCGTCTCACGGTGTGTCGTTTGGCACGAGTGATCAGTGGTGAGCACATGCCTGGCTGACTAGCACCCGGCTCCCCTCTCTTGCAGGGCAGAGCGGTGCAGGGAACAACTGGGCCAAGGGGCACTACACGGAAGGCGCGGAGCTCGTTGATTCAGTGCTGGATGTTGTGAGGAAGGAAGCGGAGAGCTGTGACTGCCTGCAGGGCTTCCAGCTGACCCACTCCTTGGGTGGGGGCACTGGGTCCGGGATGGGCACCCTCCTCATCAGCAAGATTCGGGAGGAGTATCCAGACAGGATCATGAACACCTTCAGCGTGGTGCCCTCGCCCAAGGTGTCGGACACCGTCGTGGAGCCCTACAACGCCACCCTGTCCGTGCACCAGCTCGTAGAGAACACAGACGAGACCTACTGCATCGATAACGAGGCGCTGTACGACATCTGCTTCCGCACCTTGAAGCTGACCACCCCCACCTACGGGGACCTGAACCACCTGGTGTCGGCCACCATGAGTGGGGTCACCACGTGCCTGCGCTTCCCCGGCCAGCTCAACGCTGACCTGCGGAAGCTGGCTGTCAACATGGTGCCCTTCCCCCGCCTGCACTTCTTCATGCCCGGCTTCGCGCCGCTCACCAGCCGGGGCAGCCAGCAGTACCGGGCGCTGACGGTACCCGAGCTCACCCAGCAGATGTTTGACGCCAAGAACATGATGGCCGCCTGCGACCCGCGCCACGGTCGCTACCTGACCGTGGCCGCCGTCTTCCGGGGCCGCATGTCCATGAAGGAGGTGGACGAGCAGATGCTCAACGTGCAGAACAAGAACAGCAGCTACTTCGTGGAGTGGATCCCCAACAATGTGAAGACGGCCGTGTGCGACATCCCGCCCCGCGGGCTGAAGATGTCGGCCACCTTCATCGGCAACAGCNATCTTCCGGGGCCGCATGTCCATGAAGGAGGTGGACGAGCAGATGCTCAACGTGCAGAACAAGAACAGCAGCTACTTCGTGGAGTGGATCCCCAACAACGTGAAGACGGCCGTGTGCGACATCCCGCCCCGCGGGCTGAAGATGTCGGCCACCTTCATCGGCAACAGCACGGCCATCCAGGAGCTGTTCAAGCGCATCTCGGAGCAGTTCACGGCCATGTTCCGGCGCAAGGCCTTCCTGCACTGGTACACGGGCGAGGGCATGGACGAGATGGAGTTCACCGAGGCCGAGAGCAACATGAACGACCTGGTGTCCGAGTACCAGCAGTACCAGGACGCCACGGCCGACGAGCAGGGCGAGTTCGAGGAGGAGGAGGGCGAGGACGAGGCCTGAGAACTTATCAGATAAATCGTGCATCCCTAGTGACTTCTGTTGCCCTCAGTCAAGCATGGTCTTTCTATTCGTATACTATGGTGCTCAGTTTTGCCTCTGTCAGAAATTCACTGTTGATGTAATGATGTGGAACTTCTCTGGAAATTGCAGTATTGTCTAAGATATCTATACTAATAAAAAAGCATGTGTCCAAAACCTGTGGTCTCTCTTTATTGCTAATAATTTTTATTCTTTCACTGAATGGTTCCTTTCCAAGTATGTTTCTGGGTTTAGTAACTTTTAATAGAATTTTTATTATCATATTTTTAATGAATAGCCTTTCTGCTCTTTTAGTAGAGGTAGTACTCAAAGTGTTAAGTCACTCAGTCATGTCTGACTCTCTGCGACCCCATGGACTGTAGCCCACCAGGCTCCTCTGTTCTTGGGATTTCCCAGGCAAGAATACTGGAGTAGGTTGCCATTCCCTTCTCCAGGGGATCTTCCCAAACCAGAGATTTAACTTGGGTCTCTCCTGCATTGAAGGTGAATTCTTTACCATCTGAGACACCAGGGAGGGAGGCAAGCAAGCATATTTATCTGCACTAGCCCAAAGCATTCAGGGACTAGCAGCCAGGAGTGTGTAGGGAGAGAGCAGGGCACCACTCTGGCCTTCTCCCCTGGTTTGCTCTGATGCCAGCAGCCCCATGAACGTGTGGAATCCAGGGCCCTGGGCAGGGGCCGCTTTCAGCTTCCCCACCCCTCTGGATAATGTGGTGACCGCAGAGGCCGGTGCACGCCTGCAGCCCTCCAACAGAAGACAGCACGTGCGTTCAGGCCGTCTTAAGAGCAGCAGTCCTGAACACTACGCATGCTTAACTTTACTGCAAGTAAAGTAAATCACGACAGGATTTATTTAAGGCAGTGGAAGAAAATCCCAGTATGAAGAGGTCACATTCCAGCTCTGCGGCTGTGAAGGAGGATGCCATGTCCTCAGCGGTGCTGCATTAGGAGCAGGCTGGGGGAGCACAAGGGAGCCTGGCAGGCGGTGAGCCGAGGGCTGGCCCGCGGGCCCAGACCTCACCAGACCACGCGTCCTGGGGCGCGGTCACTGGAGGAAGTCTTCCGCTAACTTGTTGAATTCGTCTGCGAAGCGTAAGTGCAGGTTGTGCTTGCCTTCCGGCATCAGATGTAACCTGAAGGAAACGCCTATGGTTAGTGGTGATCGTCAGAAAACCCGCCCCCCTCCCTGAGCAACTGCCCTGTCTTCTCTCCCCTGCAACCTCCATCAGGAGAAAGGGTGAGTCCATCTTAAGGGGTGGCCCCAGAACAGACTTGGGAGCGAGAGCCCAAGGCTGCCCCAACAGCCAGGGAGTGCACACGCTGCACTTGGGGCTGAATCAGCTAAGGGGTGGTTTGACTGGAAACCTGACTGAGAGGAGGACGTGTAATCCGGTGGTTACCTAAGGGAAAAAGCATTTTAGTAAGACTGGTTTTAAGACAGGATTGGAAAGATGGTCCAGAATCCACCAGACTGGAGCTTCCTGGAGTATCTGCGTAGTGGGAAAACCCATCAGAAGGCACCGCCCGAGCAGGCCTGCCGCTGAAGCCCCCAGGCCGCCCTGGGTGCTGGAGGACTGGGTAAGTCTGCACGCGGCCAGCCCCATGCAGGGCAGGGCCTCCCTGAGGCTGGGGGTGCCCGGCTGCCCGGATCTGCAGCTCTCAGGACACCCCGCCCCCTTCAGGAGGCGCTTCCTTTCAAAGGGGCTCCTCAGATGTGGATGGTGTGCAATTTCTTTAATAAAGGCAGGCTTCTCTGAGTTCTAAACTGCATTACTGCCTATAACAGTGCAGACATAGACAGTTTTAAACAAAGGTTCCAGGATATACACCAGGTCTGACTTTCTCTGTCCAGCGTCGCTGGATGTTAAAAGGACTGTATTCGGGCAGAATGCCAGGTACCATATCGCCTGCTTCTCTGCTTTCCACAGCAGGGGGCTGGGAGCTCCAGAACCTCGGTGAACGTTAGGGAGGACTCGTTGGTTGCGGGCAGGGGGGAAGCTCGGAACAGAGCTGTCCCTGGGCGATGCCGGGTCTCTAGCAACTGACCACGTGGGGCAGGGGGTGAGGGGGTATCCAGGCTGTCAAGATCACCAGCTTGACAGAGGCAGATCAGTGGCTGGTATCTTTCTGAGCCCCTGGGGAAGGTTAGTAATGCCATCAGCAGTAGCCTAGGCCTTCCCCAGTCCAGGTCAGTGCTGCTCAGAAGAGAAGGGCGAGCGGCCCTCCAGAGGGACAGGGCTCACAGGATGCTCACGGCCTCTATCCTCAAGGGACAGAAAGAGCCAGCTGCCAAGGATGCTGGCAGGCAAGGGGGCACTGGGCCACCCTGGGGCCTCCCAGCAGGCCCGAGGGCGCCGCTGACCGACCGCCGTGCTCCCCGCGGCTGCCTCGGGCCCTGACCCCCTGCGCCCACACCAGCGTCCCGTCCGCAGAGGCGGCTGCTCTGTGCTGAGCCTCTGCTCGTCTCAGGTGTGCACATACTTCCCCCTTCATCTGGAGGAAGATAGCGGGGGGGATGGCAGACACCACCGAGCCCACTGGGAAATGGATACAGAAATAGACACGACTGTGTCTGGGTGCAGTTCCAGGAGACAAAGGCATTTGCTTCGTACCTGGTATCTATTTGCAGGTAAAATCTTTGAGGGGACAGACTGTGTCTTTGATCCTTTCTGGCAAGGAAATGAAGCCCCAAGTTCATGGGAAGCACCCTGCACGTAAGTGGCTCCCCAGAGGTCAGAAGGCCTGTGAGCACAGTCGGAGGAGGACCTTGGTGCTCGAGGAATCGACCTTCCTTCTGTGGGTCCAAAATTCACCACCGTGTTTTAGCTTCTTGCCCAACGAACAGGGCGCTCCTGGCAGTGGAAGGGTGCAAGCCTAACATGCCAGCCAGTTTCAGACAATCATCGCAGCAACACTTTCCTCTTGACTCAATTGTTCCAAAGAATCCTGCTCTGAGAAAACGACCTTCCATAAACGAATGTACTGAAACCATCAACATCTGACGGTAAGGGAATATTTTTCTCCCATATTGATGTATTCAGTTGCTAGGAGATGGATCTGGAACAGAATTCCTAAATTAAACTTTCTTGCAGACTTTTATTGAACTTGGCTCTCTAAGAGAACACGTCGTTTATCATGAGCGTCAGTGTGCAAAAACTTGTCATTTCTGAAGAGAGAAGACACTCAGCCAGGTCAGAAGGTGCGTGATTCAGGCCTCTCACCATCATATTAAAATAAGACTGTGAGGGGCAGCTGTGTTGGGGGGAGGGAAAGAAAAGGTCCAGGACTTGTCATTTACTAGCTATGCCACCTTGGAAGATGACCGAATATGTCTCAGCCTTGATTTTACCCCATCCGTAAAATGGGGACAATATTTTTTCCATGACTTTGCTGTAAAGTATAATTAGATGTCATGATAAAATAAGATGCCTTCTAAAGTATGAAATGCTGTTTGGAAACAAATTATACAAGTTTATACTAGTGATATTTTATTGCAGAAGAAGAAGCATGTTTCCCACATTTATAAACTGTCCAAGAAATCTGTCTGTTAAAATCTCTTGTGGAATAAAGAGCAAAATTAGGAAGTGGAGGGGCTGTGTCTGCGTCTACTCCCAACTCAGGGGCGGTCCAGGCGGGCTGGCCTGCGGTGGGCACTGGAAGTGGCTCACGTCGGGGAGGAGGATGTTCTTAGGTCACTCAGAATGAGGCCAATTTCAAAAGAATTCTATACAGTTCCAAAGATGTCCCGGGTAATGACGGCATCTCTGGAGTGAATACACGGGCTCTCAACGGGTCAAGGCTCCCTGGGTGTTTCTTGTGAGCCAGACCTCCTGGCCAGACCCTACTTTCTCCTTCACAATGTGCATCACTGCGTTATCAGGGAAACATCAGGTTTATTCAACGTGGAATTTTCATCCTGAAGTAAGTACCAGCAGAAGCTGGCTCTCACGTCAGCCCGAGTATTTAAACGATAAACTTCTGCTCCATACAGAAACAAATGAGACTGAAGATCAGACTCCGCTGACACGTCTCGTTAGGCCCTCCAGCGTGGCCGGGGCCGGCGGGCAGACCCTGCTCTCTTGTGGTTTTGAGGAACAGGTTCTTCTCTGAGGTGTACATGTTTAAGGCTTAACGTGAAAAGTGTACAACATAATTTTAAGCAGGAAAAAAGCAGGAATCAAAGTTGAAAACAGAATAGGATTGTATCTATGTTAAAAAATACTAGGAAGGGAGGGACACACAGAAGTGCCAAGAGCGGAAGTGTTTCCGTGGACGGCACGGGACAGGCGATCTGCCTCGTCTTGATTCTACAGACTTGCCGCGCAGGCGGTGCTTTACAGTGAGAGCTCCCGAGGGACGGACGGCTGTTCGGGTTGGTGCCACCAGGGCGGGAGCCCCTGATCCCACTGCCAAAACCCAGGGCCCCTGGGCCCTGTTCCCAAATGGGGCAGGGTACACGCTGAAAGCCCAGCCCTCAGCCGTCGCCTCCTGCAGCGCCTCCCGCTTGCCTCCCGCGGCCCTGGGGCAGAGCTCTGGCTGCAGCTGGACTCACCTCGACCCTCTCACATGTCTGTGTAAGAAGTCGGCATGGAAACGTGGGACCAGGGGATCCTTCTCGCCATGCACGATTAAGGTGGGGCACTGGACCAGGGGGAGCAGGTCCAGACAGATGCTCCCTGCAAGACAAGAGACCAGTCTCCTGAGGCCCTCCTGGGGCGGCGGACCCCCAGCCCCGCCAGCGTCTGGCCTGGGTCAGACGGCCCGAGTGCCTCCAGCTCCGACCGTCTGCAGGTTTCCTTTTCTTTGTCTCTCCTGGCCTTTTTCCTTTAAGCTCTGCTAGTGAACAAGGAGTTCTGGCTGATTAAGATTCATAATTCATATAAAACAGCAGTTGAACAAAAAACCCTGCAAGTCTTCATATTACATGGGGCATCTGAAAAGCTTCTCCCTTGAAATACAGGGGGCCCCACCGGCCCTCCAATTCTGTGTTCCTCACAGCAAAGCCATAGCTTCAGCAGGACGGAAGCTGCCTTCCACCCCGCCTGCTCCGGGGAGACCATAGGCCCTGCCCCGGGAGATGACCGCATTCCTGGGCAGCAAGGCACAGGCCAGGCTCCGGGTCCCGACCTGCTGTTTCCCTGAATCCGCTTGGATGGCAGCCACGTGGCAAAGCCAGAGCACACACCCGGGGCCGTCTGATGCCAAACCCGCGAGGCGTCCCCACGCTACNGGCTCCGGGTCCCGACCTGCTGTTTCCCTGAATCCGCTTGGATGGCAGCCACGTGGCAAAGCCAGAGCACACACCCGGGGCCGTCTGATGCCAAACCCGCGAGGCGTCCCCACGCTACGCTAAGCGGCCGCAACCCCAAGTACCGGACAAGGTGGGTCCCTATGCACGGAGCCGGCCCTGCGGGGAGAGAGGCCTCTACTGACAGCCTCGCCGGAAGATGACTCACGCGATGCCGGATTCTCCGTGACACCTTCTCCCCCTCTTTCTCTTTGGCAGTAGACCTCATTTTTTAGTTTCAGGTTTACAGCAGAATTGCAAGGCAGACACAGGCACACACCCGATCTCCTTGCCTCCCCCGTCACCAACACCCCCATCAGACGTCTGCTACAGCAGACACGTCATCACCACCCCGCGTCCGCGGTTCTCAGGCTGTGGGTTTGGACAAACATGGGATGACACGGATACGGCACCATGATACCACACAGAGTGCTCTCACTGCCCTGAAATTCCTCTGAGTGGCTGTTCTAAGATGGTGTGTAGTGGGATCCCACTGTTTGGTCTGTATTTTAATTAGGCTGTTTTCTTATTGTTCAGTTTTAAGAGTTTTTTGCAGGGACGTCCCTGGCGGTCCAGAGGTTAGGACTCCGGGCCTCCACTGCAGGGGAGTTCCATCCCAGGTCGGGGAACGAAGACCCCACAAGCCCTGGACCCCCGTCCTTCAGGAAGCAGTCACTCCTGCCTGTGGCTTGTCTTCCCAGCCGCCTCTAACATATTTCAAGGGCCTGTTTCTATGGGTGGATACTGCGTTTGAACAGGATATACTTGTTTTGAACTTATAGCAAAAAAGTAACATTTCCAAACGTCCTTCTCATTATGAAAGTTCTGACAGATGACTCATTCTGGAAGTGGCTACTGAGGAGACGAAACTGGGCCCTGAATCATAACTGTTTGGTAACTGATATGTTTGAAGGTCAGATCCCACCTACTTTCTATTCTTTTGGCAATTAGAAAAATGAGAGATTACAAATGAAAACAGCTCTAAGAACAGACTTTAATTCAGAGCTTCTCTCAGGGGTGCCAGTGCTTGTTATTGGAACACACTTGTCATGGCCAAAGTGACATAACGTCGTTCTGAAGATGGGAAAGGCTGATACCCTTTTCCTTGTCCTGGCTCCACTCCTCCTCCCCTGCTGGTGACAGAGGCATCTGATAGTCTGTCTCACTGTGTGTGTTCTTTCCTGTCTTGACATCACGTGCTGTACAGCCACCACCATTAAAGCGTTTTCACAGTGCCTGGCCGCGCCTCTCCAGTTCCTTCCGATAGGCCTTGCGGGTGCTGTTGCCGAAGGTCAGTGCATAGTTGTCCTGCATGGCTGCGAGGGGGATGCTGCCGCTGAGCCCCTGGGCTCACCACAGGCACGGGGAGCTCGGAGGGCTGCTGCGGGGCCAGGGGCCTGCGAACGTGCAGGCTTGGGAGGCTTGGGAGCCGGGCGCTGCCTTCCGGAGGTGGGCCCAGCCTGTGCACGGGGAACCTCCAGGAGGCCAGCGTGTGGTCTGCCGGCACTTGGCCTCTTGGCTTTTAGTCAGGGCTGTTAGTGAGCCCCTTCTGCACTGGGGAAGGGGAGGCACTGAGGGGATTTTGGGTCATTTGGGGTCATCCTGTCCCAAGGGAACCTTGCCTGAGGTTAGGCCTGGCTAAGAGGGCCCAGCCCCTGGCCCCGCCCCACAGTGGCCTGTCGCCATGACGTCTTCCAAGAGGAGCCCACAGCACTCACACGGTATGAAACCCATGTAGAAAGGTATCAGGCCCTGGCTTCTGTAGACGGTGCTGCTGGGCCAGTGTGTGCTGGGCAGCCTCTCCCCCAGGCCACAGATGGGATTTCTGAGCAGAAACTGGCGAGACAGGCAGGTCAGCGCTGCCGTGTCCTGCCTCCCCAGCTGGAAACCAGGGAGCAGAGTGTCCCGGGGGCGCACGGCTGGCATTTGGGGAAGCGAGTGGCTCGGGGGTTGGGAAGCCACAACGCTCCAGTCCTGGGAGCCAAGCCCTAGTCAGAAGGAAATGACTTGGGAGGGGGCGGAGCGGAGGGGATGGCCTCTCTGGGCAGGCAGAGCTTCCTCCAGGGAAGCCAGAGGGTGGACACGGCCTCGCTCACCCAGGGGTGGTGTCCACACCTGGCTCTTGTCGAACTCGTCCATAGCCTGTGTGACCCCATCGCGATAATTCATCCCCATCACCCAGGCAAACCGAGGGACAAAGCCTGCGTAACCTGGGGAAGGAGGAGATCAGGGTCCCCTGCAGGTCCCCACTTGCCCCAGGGGTGTCAAGGCAGTCTGTGTAGGCTGCTCCCCCTTCCTAAAGAGGAAGGGGCCCTCAGAGCGCCCACCCTTGGGAAGGGCCCACGGGCAGCCTCACTTGCTCCCCCACCGGGCCCTTGGGGCCTTGGTGGGGAGGGCATGCACCTGAGATGGCCTTGCGCTGGATCAGCTTGGGGTGGTCCAGCTGGGGCAGCCTGTGGAGCCTGCCCACGTCGAGTGTCTCCTGCCAGTGGGCGAGGGGTGGGGATTCATCCCTCCTGCAGTGGCACAGCTGAAATGGGGGGGCGCAGGTCACCGCCCAGCCCCCGCCCAGGTCTGGCTGGGGTGGGGCCTGGTGCCCGTGTTCCCAGGGTGTCCCTCAGTTACCTGGTACTGCCCGGGGGTCTCGCAGGCAGGGGCGGTGCTCTTCCAGGCCTCTTCCCCTAATGCCAGTCGCAGCCCCGGGTGTCCAAGGTCGCTGGAGTCCCCCTTCCTGCCCGGGGGGCAGGGGGCGTAGGGGGCATAGGGCATGAAGCCTGCAGGCAGTGGGACTTGCCTGGATACATTCTCACCCCCCAGGGACCCCTGGGTGTCCGCCTCCTGGGGTGGGAACCGGCCCAGCATCTCAAAGTTCTTGTAGGGCTTCAGACCTGTGTGGGACAGGGCAGCCTTGAGCCACAGCAGGCAGGAGGGTGTCCTGGGGCCTGGCGGGGCCGGGGCCGGGGGCGCAGGCGGCTCACCAGTGCAGTGGGCTGTGTAGGGCTCAGTCAGGTCACGGCAGGGCACAAACGGTGGCTTGGGCTTGCTGAAGTCCTCGCTGAACCTGGGCTTGGTGATGGGGGCCAGCACGGAGCAAGGGCTCTTCTGCACGCTGGGGTCTGTGAGTAGCTGCGCCGTGGTGCGCCCATAGGTGTCCCCTACCCGGTAGCGCAGCTGCGGGTAGAAGCCGGCATAGCTGCGGAGGCGAGAGGGCGAGGCCGGGCCCCACCAGCACGTGTGGGTCTGGCCTGCCGGCCGCAGACGAGAGCCTCCACCCGCCTGCAGAGCGAGGTCACGGCAGCCCCGCCGCCTGGGGCTCCTGGGGCTTGAGTGGGCTGCTCAGCGCAAGCTCGGAAAATAGGCCTGGCCCGCGGGAGGGGGGCTGCGTTGTCCTCCCCACCGTCCGCGGGCCATCCGCCAGCCATTTTCCAACAAGGGGCAGAAAGAGAGAATAGGGAGCTCTGCCCCCCAAAGCATCGCAGGGAGGAGACGGGCTGGGCCTCAGGCTGAGGCACAGGGGAGCCGGCAGGGTCCCGGGAAGGTGGGGGATCCCCAGCAGGTGGGACGCTGCTGGTGGGGGAGGTTCAGGCCTGTGGGGAAGTGGCGTGGGCGCCACGGCTAAGCCCTGAGGAGCGGCCCGTGTGCCAGCCAGGGGTGTGTGTCTTCTTTTTAAAACTTGCCTGGGGGCACGGTGCAGGGGCACAGCCTCAGCCCCTGGTCTGGGAAGATCCCACGCGCCACGGAGCCTGCCTGCTGCAGCTCCTGAAGCCCGTGCCCCGCCAGACAGCACTGCGCTGAGCAGCCAGGCACCGCCGCGAGGAGGGGCCTCCGCTCGCCGCGGCCAGGGAGAGCCCGTGCCCAGAGACCAGCGCGGCCACAAGTGACATGCTAGCGCATATGTATAATAGTCTATCGCAAAGCCCGGCTCGAGTGAATGCAGATCAGTCAGCGAGCTGAGCGAGGCTGCGCCTGAAGGTCGGCCTCTTCAGTGTCCCCGGAGTGGGCTCTGGCCTCACTGGCCTCTTTGGCGTGTGGTCTGAGTGTGTGTCAGTGTGCACACTGCGTCAGCGAGGAGGCCCGTTTCTGTCCATCTTTGGTCACACGGCGTGGCCAGCAGGATCCTAGTTCCCCAACCAGGGATCAAACCTGTGCCCCTGCAGCGGAAGCTCGGTGTCTTAACCGCTGGACCCCAGAGAGCTCCCCGTTTCTGTTTTGATGTGGGGACACTAGCAAGGCGGCCTGAGGCCATGCCCGTCAGTTCACCCCAGGTGCTCATCTCCTTTATCTTTTTATTTTTTCATCTTTTGGGGGTACGGGCATGCAAGGTCCTAGTTTCCGGGCCAGGGATCGAATCCTTGCTCCCTGCGATGGAAGCAGAGAGTCTAACCCCTGGACTGCCAGGGCTGTCCCAGCTCAGCTCTTTAAAGTGGGACGCACTCTGGAGGGAGAGGCCAGCGCCCCCAGCTGTCACGCCGTCCCCAGCCTCTGCTCTCCGCAGACGTGCGCCCACCTGGCACAGCTGCACCGGCAGGGCGGGCCGGCCAGGCCCCCGCAAACCTGCCCCGGCCTTCCTGACTGGCCTGCAGCCTCATCCCGCTCCCCGGGCACCCCGGTTCCCAGCTCCTGCCCAAGAGCCCACCCCCCCCA
>SJYR01003701.1:99696-139209 GCA_006410655.1 Kobus ellipsiprymnus
GCCCAGGGTTCTCGTGTGGGACACCTCTGAGCTCCGGGGTGCTCGGACCTCTGCTCGCCTTGGCCCCTTCCAGGCGCCCGGCAGGCGAGCTGCGGCAGGGGCGGGGCCGGCCTTGACCCTGCTTTACCCCTAGTTGGCGCCTGGCCAGCACGAACTCCTCCTCCAGGAAGCCCGGGAGGCCTGCCGGACGATAAACTGCGCCCCCCACCCCCACCCCGCGCAGTCACTTCCTCAAGGCCCGAGGCTGTTTATGCGCGGACCCGAGAGATTTGCATTGGGGCCCCGCGGGGAGGCGTTTCCTGGGCAGAGGCTGGTCCCGGTCTCCGGGCAGCGGGCGGCCCTCCGGGGGCCTCGCAGCGGGGCTGAGATCCCGAGGGAGGGTCCCAGTCGGCCAGGCGGAAGTCTGCAGACCATCCCCGCCTTCCTGTTGCAGGGAGGGAGACCTGCATGCCAAGCACCGCCCCTGCACCATGGACCGCGGCCAGTCCAGCCCGGAGCCCGCGGCCCCGGTCGCCCCCAGCCCGAGCGTGATCGCCCCGGTGCGCGCCGTCGTCCGCCTGCGCCACCAAGTGCACCTCCTGCGCAAGCGGCGGCCGCCCCCGCCGGCCTTGGCGCCCGACCCCGGGGCTGCGGCGCCGCGCGTCCACCAGGAGCAGCCGCAGTTCTTCACCTTCGACGGGCCGGTCGAGCGGGCGTCGAGACCCGCGCGGAAGCGGCGCCGGCGCAGCCGCCTGGTGCTCTACCCCGAGACCTCGCGCAAGTTCGGGCCGCGCGCTGAGCGCCAGAGCCGCGCCCAGCGCTGCCTCCTGTTGCTTGTGGCTATCGTGGGCTTCCAGGTGCTCAACGCCATCGAGAACCTGGACGACAACGCGCTGCGCTACGACCTCGACGGGCTGGAGAAGACGCTGCAGCGCGCCGTGTTCGGGCAGCCGGCGGCCGTGGGCCGCCTCGTGGCTCTGCTGCGGGACTACCTGGCCACGCACGTGCACAGCCGCCCGCTGCTCCTGGCGCTGCACGGGCCCAGCGGCGTGGGCAAGAGCCATGTGGGCCGCCTGCTGGCGCGCCACTTCCGCGCGGTGCTGGAGGACGGCGCGCTCGTGCTGCAGTACCACGCGCGCCATCACTGCCCCGCGCCGCGCGCCGCCGCCGGCTGCCGCGAGGAGCTGGCGCGGCGCGTGGCCGACGTGCTGGCGCGGGCCGAGGCGGAGGAGAAGACCCCGCTCCTGGTGCTGGACGACGCGGAGCTGCTGCCGCCGGCGCTGCTGGACGAGCTGCACGGCCTCCTGCAGCCGCAGCGGCCGCCGCGCTTCCACAACGCCGTCTACGTGCTGCTCAGCGGCGCGGGCGGCGCTGAGGTCACGCGCTTCGTGCTGCAGAACGCGTCCCGCGCGGGGCGCGCCGACGGGGCGGAGGAGCTGCGCGCGGCCGAGGAGGAACTGCGCTCCAGCCTGCACGCGCTGCTGGTCCGCCAGCACCCGCTGTGGGAGGCCGCGGCCATCGTGCCCTTCCTGCTGCTGGACAAGCGGGACGTGGTCAACTGCTTCCGGGACGAGATGGCCGGGGAGGGCTTCTTCCCCGAGCAGGCCCGCGCCGAGCTGCTGGCCGCGCAGCTCAGCTACTACCGCGTGGCCGGCCGCGAGTTCGCCGTCACCGGCTGCAAGCAGGTGGTGGCCGCGGTCAACCTCTTGTAGCGCAGGCGCGCCTGGACACGGTGGCTTGCGGCGGGCACCACGGGACATCGGTGTGGCCGTGGTCGTTGGAGGGGGGGAGCTGCGGGTTTGCTGTGGCCTGTGAGGCCCGAATAAATCTGTCCGCAGCGGCCTGCCGCCGGCTCACGCTGGGACCTGGAGTCGGGGGGCGGGGCCGGGTCAGTTCTGACCTCTTCTGCCAGTGCCAAGCCCCTCAGCCCCCATCTGCCACCTGCTGGTCGTAGCTCAGCCTGCATCTCCAACGCCCGTGTGTCCCCTGGGGCCCACACCCCAGGAGTGGGCCGTCTGTCCCTGTGGTCTAGCAGACGGATGGCCACAGACAGCGGGCAGCCGCCCGAGGGCCACACAGTGGTCCCCGCAGAGCTGGACATGAGCACGACTCCAGAGCACCCGCAGCGGCCTCACGCGCACTCACGCACACGGATCCCCACCCCACCCCACCTTCCTGGCCGCTTCCCTGGCAGGACCGCCTGGGCCGGCCTGGACTTCTTATGGCCTCCTGGGCCCAGGGGCTCCCCGAGAGGAAAAGGGCTGGGTGGGCGCTCCACCCGACGAGCTGATCCAGGGCAGCCCCCTGAATGCTCCAGAAGGGCCTCAGGGTGACCCACGAAGGCGGTGGGCCCACGTGGGAGGCCCTGCCCACCCCGCCGCCCCGCTGGCTCCAGGGTGCGGGGTGCCCAGGAGGCCTCCAGCAGAGCTCCTTCCCTGGCCCCCAGTGCGCCCCAGGCCTGCGACTGGGCCTCATGCCTGCCGTCCTGGCTGCTGCCAGCCCCAGCCCCAGGCCCTCCAGGCTGCGGCCTGGCCTCCGGAGCAGGGGCAAGACTGCAGGAGCCTTGGTGGCTCCTTGGGAAGGGGGCGGTGAGCGCTGAACTTTGGGGCACCTTCTATGCTGGGTGCCCAAGGGGGCCGGTGCAGTGGTTTCAGCGCTTTCCTTGATGGGCACAGGGTCAGCCTGGAGCAGCCCACTGGGAGGAAGGTGCAACCTGGGAGGTAGGGGGCCCGGAACACAACTGGGGAGCAGCAGCGACCCAAGAAGGGGCCGAGGCGGGGGCTGCGGGGCTGCTGCCAACGGGAAGGGAACTGTGCCAGGGGCTCCAGACCCCACCTCTGCATTCAGCCTGGCCCCTGCCCTCCTGAGACCTCAAGGCCCACAGGGGCTGATACCTCTAGAGCCCCTGACAGGCCCCTCCCTGAGGGTCCCCCAGGGTCAGAGCCCCTTCCTTCACCCGCCTTCTTCGTGGTGGTCAGCTGCAGACGGTGAGCCATCTGTGCAGGAGGGGATGGGGGCCCTCCCGGAAGAGGGAAGCGGCCGGCCTGTCCAGCCAGCACGCAGACCCTGGGCCCCAGCAGGAAGGGATGGGGAGGGAGCACGTCCTGCCCCGAAAGGCCGTACTCCTCCCAGCTCCGGGGCTCCCAGGGACACCCCGTCTGCAAGGTGGCTCCAAACCGGGAGCCGGACCTGCAGGCATCCAGTTGGACGCACCGGGAAGAGCGGGCTGCTAGGTGACGGTGCCGTGGCCGCCGTGCTTGTGCTTTGATTTTCTGTCACTGGGTCTCTACTCCCCAGAGGCTTTTAACCATTTCAGGAAGAGGAGCTCGCTGTTGCAGACACCTGCTTGCTCAGCAGTTAATGATCGCAGGCACGTGTTTATCCAGAACCGCTGTGGCCGATGGGTTAGTGGCCGTGGCTGAGCTGAGGCTGCCTTGGAGTCGGCTAACTCTCCTAGCGTCCAGGAGGGATTCCTGAGGTTTGCTGCTGTTCACTCCTGTCCATGGGAGGAAGGGTCTCCTACAGAGGGAAACCGAAAGGGAAGTCGCTCAGTCGTCTCCGACTCTGTGGCCCCGTGGACTGTAGCCTGCCAGGCTCCTCCGTCCATGGGGTTTCCCAGGCAGGAGCACTGGAGGGGGGTGCCATTTCCTTCTCAAGTGTTCTTCCCGGCCCAGGGATCAAACCTGGGTCTCCCACATTGCAGGCAGGTGCTTTACCGTCTGACAGCAGGAAAGGTGTACAGCAAAGTGAATCAGTAACACACGCATGTGTTCACTGGTGCTCACTCCGTCCATGGGAGGAAGGGTCGTCCTACAGAGGCAAAGCCAGCATCTCTTAGTTCAGTTTAGTCACTCGGTCGTGTCCGACTCTTTGTGTCCCCATGAACTACAGCACGCCAGGCTGCCCTGTCCATCACCAACTCCCAGAGTTCACCCAAACCCATGTCCATTGAGTCAGTGATGCCATCCAACCATCTCATCCTCTGTCGTCCCCTTCTCCTCCTGCCCCCAATCCCTCCCACCATCAGGGTCTTTTCCAATGAGTCGGCTCGTCGCATGAGGTGGCCAAAGTATAGGAGTTTCAGCTTCAGCATCAGTCCTTCCAGTGAACACCCAGGACTGATCTTTAGGATGGACTCGGATCTCCTTGCGGTCCTTGGGCCTCCTGCAAATTCCTGCTTAATGCAGTCACAGAGGTTTAACGGGATGGATCCACGTGAGGCTTCCGTTCAAGTTATGCAGGGAGAACAGAACAGTGAGCACAGCAGGGCACACTGTTCCTTTTTCCAGCTGTCAAGACAGGAGGCTGCCCAGGCGTGATGGCTTCTCCCAAACTGCCACAGGAGAGGGTGCATGCACGGAGTGTACGTACACAAAGCTTCGACAAGCGTGGTGGAACCTGGATTCCTTCATAGTCAGAGGTCCTGACATCACTTCACTGAGGCTCAGAGACGTGATTACACACCGGAAAGTCCCTTAGATAAGCCGGTGTGTTGGCAAGTCTACAGGTGACTCGCGTGGGCAGCTCCATGGAACTTTCCACGCAGGCACTCAGAAAATCTTATTTTCCCATCCCAGAGCCAGGTCACATTGAAGCAAGGAATACATCTAGGTGGGCTCAGCTCCCTAGCTCTATCAGAAGCCATTCAGGCGGGCTCGGCTTCCTCGCTGTATCACGTGGGCCCAAGGAGCAGTCTGGACAGACAGCAGCGTCTGGAGCCCCAGTGAAATTGCCTAGAGAGTGAACCAAAGGGTCCTTGCCTCGTTGGGTGGGCTGAGACTTCCGATGGCAAATCGGGCAATCGGAGAGGTGGCGCCCTTCTCCAGAAAGGAAAGTGTTGGTCACTCAGCCATGTCCAGCTCTTTGTGACCCCATGGACTGTAGCCCACCAGGCTCCTCTGTCCATGGCGTTATCCAGGCAAGAATACTGGAGTGAGTAGCCATTCCCTTCTCTGGGGGGGTCTTCCCAACCCAGGGGTTGAACTCAGGTCTCCTGCACTGCAGACGGATTCTTTACTGTCTGAGCCGCCAGGGAAGCCCCCTTTCTCCAGGGATTGGGAAGTACGAACGAGGGAGTTGTCCTGAGGAGGGAAGTTGTGGCGGGAGGGGGGATGAGGTGAGGGGCTGTGTTGAAGGTGCACAGCCTGGGTCCGGACATTGTGGGGCAGCTGGTGTTCCCTGCCTTGGGTCCTGACGGGCGTTCATCCTCAGGTCTGCAGGCAGCGTGCAGGTCCAGCTGGGATTTGGTGACACGACCTGGAGCCTCCTCCCTGGAGCTGGGTGGCACAACAGTTAGTCACCAGGCCCTAGCCGTGCCCTTCAGGCGAGGCCAGCGGGGGTCCTTTCAGGGGTGCCTTTTCTAAGGCCTCCAGCCTCTGGGGCGTGGTGTGGGGGTCTTGGTCTTCCGAGAGTGCACAGCAAGGGGTGCCCTGCCAGAGCCCAGGATTTTTTTTTCTTTGAGTTTTAGAACAAGTTGACTGACGTGTGATTGATTTACAACGATATGTCAGTTTCAGATGTACAGCGAAGTATGGTTCTCCGTGCTGCAGAGGGATCCATTTTCTGTACGGTAGTGTGTGTATGTTAATTCCAACTGGTTATCTTCTTAAACTTTTTATTTTTTTGCTGCACCACACAGCATGTGGGATCTTCGTTCCCCAGCAAGCGGTCGAACCCAGGCCCTTGGCAGTGAGAACGGGGAGTTCTAACCACTGGACTACCAGGAAATGCCCCCGCTGGTTATTTTCAACAGAAGCAGTGCAGAACCGTTTCTCCCTTTCTCAGCTGTGGATCAGAGAGGCAGGAGCCACGTGCACTGGGCATTCTGGTCCAGGGAGAACAGGCCCCAGCAAACCTGTGCAAATGTGTCCACTGCCATGAAAGCGAGTATTCAGTAAGAGTTTCAGAGCTCTCGAGGGACCAGGTGGGGAGAAAAATGTAAACGCCAACCTTGGATGGAAAGATACACTTCACCAGACCGTGAGGTACAGACGGCTTAGGGCTTCCCAGGTAGCACTGGTGGTGAAGAATCTGCCCGCCAAATGCAGGAGACAGGAGACTCGGGTTCAGTCCCTGGGTCGGGAAGAACCCCAGGAGGGGGGCTTAGCAATCCCCTCCAGTCCTCTTGCTTAGAGAATCCCATGGACAGAGGAACCGGGCGGGCTACAGTCCATGGGGTCGCAGAGAGTGGGACACGACTGCACGGCTTAGCACACGTGCACAGGTAACGGCTTAAAGGGGAGGAGAAAAGGGACCCGCTGTGTCTGGAAAACAAAACATAAAGGCAGTTGGTTTTCTGTGAGAGTTTTACAAATGCTTATGTGGTTCACTCATATGAATTCAGTTCAGTTCATCTCAGTCGCTCAGTCATGTCCTACTCTTTGCGACCCCAGGGACTGCAACACACCAGGCCTCCCTGTCCATTACCCACTCCCGGAGTTTACTCAAACTCATGACAATCGAATCGGTGATGCCATCCAACCATCTCATCCTCTGTCATCCCCTTCTCCTCTCGCCTTCAATCTTTCCCAGCCTCAGGTCTTTTCAAAGGTCAGCTCTTTGAACCAGGTAGCCGAAGTATTGGAGTTTCAGCTTCAGCATCAGTCCTTCCAATGAACACCCAGGACTGCTTTCCTTTAGGATGGACAGGTTGGATCTCCTTGCAGTCCAAGGGACTCTCAAGAGTCTTCTCCAACACCACAATTGAAAAGCATCGATTCTTCGGTGCTCACCTTTCTTTATAGTCCAACTCTCACATCCATACATGACCACTGCAAAAACCATGGCCTTGACTAGACAGACCTTTGTTGGCAAAGGAATATCTCTGCTTTTTAATATGCTGTCTAGGTTGGTCATAACTTTCCTTCCAAGAGGTAAGTATCTTTTAATTTCATGGCTGCAGTCACCATATGCAGTGATTTTGGAGCCCCCCAAAATCAAGTCTGCCACTGTTTCCACTGTTTTCCCATCTATTTGCGGTGAAGTGATGGGACTGGATGCCATGATCTTAGTTTTCTGAATGTTGAGTTTTAAGCCAACTTTTTCACTCTCTTCTTTCACTTTCAAGAGGCTCTTTAGTTCTTCTTCACTTTCTGCCATGAGGGTGGTGTCATCTGCATATCTGAGATTATTCATATTTCTCCCGGCAATCTTGATTCCAGCTTGTGCTTCATCCAGCCTGGTATTTCTTGTGATGTACTCTGCATATAAGTTAAATAATCAGGGTGACAATATACAGCCTTGACGTACTTCTTTCCTCATTTGGAACCAGTCTGTTGTTCCATGTCCAGTTCTAACTGTTGCTTCTTGACCTGCATACAGGTTTCTCAGGAGGCAGGGCAGGTGGTCTGGTGTTCCCATCTCTTTAAGAATTTTCCACACTTTATTGTGATCCACACAGTCAAAGGCTTTGGCATAGTCAATAAAGCAAAAGTAGGTGTTTTATCTGGAACTCTCTTGCCTTTTCGATGATCCAGTGGATGTTGGCAATTTGATCTCTGGTTCCTCTGCCTTTTCTAAAACTAGCTTGAACATCAGGGCATTCACGGTTCACGTATTGCTGAAGCCCGGCTTGGAGAATTTTGAGCATTACTTTACTAGCGTGTGAGATGAGTGCAATTGTGCGGTAGTTTCAGCATTCTTTGGCATTGCCTTTCTTTGGGATTGGAATGAAAACTGACCTTTTCCAGTCCTGTGGCCACTGCTGAGTTTTCCAAGTTTGCTGGCATATTGAGTGCAGCACTTTCACAGCATCATCTTTTAGGATATGAAACAGCTCAGCTGGAATTCCATCACCTCCACTAGCTTTGTTCATAGTGATGCTTCCTAAGGCCCACTTGACGTTGCATTCCAGGATGTCTGGCTCTAGGGGAGTGATCACACCATCGTGGTTATCTGGGTCATGAAGATCTTTTTTGTATGGTTCTTTTGTGTATTCCTGCCACCTCTTCTTAACATCTTCTGCTTCTGTTAGGTCCAGACCATTTCTGTCCTTTCTTGTGCTCCTCTTTGCATGAAATGTTCGCTTGGTATCTCTAATTTTCTTGAAGAGATCTCTAGTCTTTCCCATTCTGTTGTTTTCCTCTATTTCTTTGCACTGATCACTGAGGAAGGCTTTCTTTTTTTTCTTTTGATAAGAATTGAGTTTAATCAGATACCAAGAGAAGCACACTCCACAGCCAGTGTGGGCCTCGCAGAGGGTGAATGCGGCGGCCTGAGAGGACGTTCTTGTCTCTCCGTCCATAGTTCATCCGGCACTCTGTCTATCAGACCTAGTCCCTGGAATCTATTTCTCACTTCCACTGTATAATCGTAAGGGATTTGATTTAGGTCATATCCGAATGGTCTAGTGATTTTTCCCTACTTTCTTCAATTTAAGTGTGAATTTAGTGATAAGGAGTTCACCATCTGAGCCACAGTCAGCTCCCGGTCTTGTTTCTGCTGACTGTACAGAGCTTCTCCATCTTTGGCTGCAAAGAATGTAATCAACCTGATTTCAGGATTGACCATCTGGACATTTGGAATCCTCCATTTTAATGGCGCCCCTTAAGGTGGACTAACTTAAAACAAAATTCCCCTTTACAAACGTAATTCATGACAGCGAGATTTCAACCAACAGTAACAGAAAGCGAGTTTTCTCCTAGGCGTTTTGGAGTCTATCTGTGTAAGAAATCGAGGGCATTCGCTATTTCAATGTTTCTTTCTAGTTATTTATTTGCTCCTAGTGAGGGGTTTAGCAGTAGGATCCTAAGAAGATTGATTTTAAAGGGGCAGGTTTCCCCAGCGGAGGGGAGAGGACAAAACTAAGGGGGTGGGGTCAGATACAAAGGGGTGGAGTCTGAGACAAAGGGGTGGAGTCTGAGAAGAAGGAAGTGGAGACGACACAAGAGGGTGCCAGAGACAAACCCGCTGGGGGAGGAGGGTCTCACGGAGCCCGAGGCTTTGGAAACTGTTTTGTTCTTGTCAAGTGTTTCGGCTGCTCAGGCTAATTTAGAAATGTTATCTTGCAAACAAGCAATTAAGACTTTTGCGCACGTTTGGAAATTTCCAGGTACCAATGAAAATAAATATCCCATTCCTTTTGTTTAATTTTAGAACCTCAGCGCTCCAATTGAATCTTAAGAAAAATGAGTTTGGGAAGATCAAAAGTTCCCTGTAATGGCCATCTTAGTTCCAGATTACTTTTAGTTTGTTTGGCCCACTTTATAAAAAATGAACATGTTGCGGGGGGAGAGCCTGTCAGGGTCCAAGCTTTTAAACTTGGACCTGCCAGAGCCCCTGAGGGAGGGCCGCCCTCAGAGCGTCTGGATGCCCAGGATCCTTTTCCCTAAGTTCTGGAAGCCCAAGAAAGTTGCTGGAGTCCTAGACCAGATTCCAAAAGGAATAAAACAAATCACTGGATCCCAGTTAGCTCAGCCCCCAAATAATGCCACTGCTGCACTGTGCAGAAGACAGCCTGGTCCTCACCAAGGATGGAGCCTTGACCCAGAAAGGATGAAGCCTCCCCGTGAGAGGACCAAGCTGTTCCAGCGCCCGGACTAGTCAGAGAGCTCAAGACGCAGAGCATGCAGTGTGGAGCCCACGGTGAGACCCAGGGGGTGGCGAGCGTGGCGGCCCGCTCAGCTCCACGGTCCAGGCTCGGGGGCTCACCTCCTTCAGGGCCCGCTTCTGACAGCATACAGATCAACCTTGGTAAGTGACAGCCAGTTACTAGTCGGAGAGCTCAAGACGCAGAGCATGCAGTGTGGAGCCCACGGTGAGACCCAGGGGGTGGCGAGCGTGGCGGCCCGCTCAGCTCCACGGTCCAGGCTCGGGGGCTCACCTCCTTCAGGGCCCGCTTCTGACAGCATACAGATCAACCTTGGTAAGTGACAGCCAGTTATTCCACCAGCAAAGCAAGTTTATTTGAAAACGGCAGAGGAGTTGCAATTCAGGGTATAAGAAGTGTGACAGACCAAAGGCACATCCAGAGAACAAGACGGGACCTGACTTTATGGGGAGCAGGGCAGGTTGGCAGGGGGCGTGGCAACCAGAGAGCCCGTCCGGAGGAGCGGCAGAGCCACTTCCCTGACCAGGGACACAGCCCGTGCCCTCTGCCTTGCAGGGGAGTCCCGGTCAGACTCTGAAAAGCCTCTTAGGATTTGATCAGAACTGCACTGACTCTACAGATTAGTTTGGGAAATAACGATCCCTTTCCACTATTTGGCACTTATTAAGGCCTGATTGAATGTCTTTCAGTAGAGCCTGTAATTCGCTGCAGACAGGTCTTGCTCACTTTTGTCTGACTTATTCTCAGAAACAATGCAGTTTTGGTTGGTATTGCTGTGTCACATGACATACATCAAGAAGTGTGTGTGAAACGCAGTGTGCGTTTCCCGGGCGGCCCAGTGCGTAGGACACAGGGCGTTGACTGCTACGGCCCAGGTTCAGTCGTCGGTGGGGAAGCTAAGATCCCGCAAAACCACTCAGTGTGGCCAAAAATAAAATAAAATAAAGCTTTGCTGTAAAGCAAACTCTCGTGTGCTCACCACCCAGGTCAGGAAATAGGACACAGGCTCCTGGACCTGCTGGCCTCCCCTCCTCTCACTGACACCCCCACGCCCTCTCCCCACCCTGCTCTGTAAGGCCCAGCTCTCAGGATGATCACCGTCTCGTTTCTTCGTGCTTCAGCCCCTAAACTCATAGCCTCAGTCAGTCTACTTGAGCTTCTATTTTATGTTGTAGTTTTCTTATCTGTTTATTAAAAAAAAAAACAAAAAACAGTTTGAATGAGGTGTCATTTCCATACCACAAAATTTACGCATTTTAACTGGAAAATTAATTGATTTTTAACAATAAAATGGGCAAGACTAGAGATCTCTTCAAGAAAATTAGAGATACCAAGGGAATATTTCATGCCATGATGGGTACAATAAAGGACAGAAATGGTCTGGGCCTGACAGAAGCAGAAGATGTTAAAGAAGAGGTGGCAAGAATACGCAGAAGAACTGTACAAAAAAAGATCTTCACGACCCTGATAACCATGATGGTGTGATCACTCACCTAGAGCCAGACATCCTGGAATGTGAAGTCAAGTGGGCCTTAGGAAGCATCACTACAAACAAAGTTAGTGGAGGTGATGGAATTCCAGTTGAACTATTTTAAATCATAAAAGATGATACTGTTAAAATGTTGCACTCAGTATGCCAGCAAATTTGGAAAACTCAGCAGTGGCCACAGGACTGGAAAAGGTCAGTTTCCATTCCAATCCCAAAGAAAGGCAATGCCAAAGAATGCTCAAACTACTGCACAATTGCACTCATCTCACACGCTAGTAAAGTAATGCTCAAAATTCTCCAAACCAGGCTTCAGCAACACGTGAACCATGAACTCCCAGATGTTCAAGCTGGTTTTCGAAAAGGCAGAGGAACCAGAGATCAAATTGCCAACATCTGTTGGATCACATAAAAAGCAAGAGAGTTCCAGAAAATCATCTATTTCTGCTTCATTGGCTATGCTAAAACCTTTGACTGTGTGGATCACAACAAACTGTGGACAATTCTGAAAGAGATGGGAATACCAGACCACCTTCCCTGCCTCCTGAGAAACCTGTATGCAGGTCAAGAAGCAACAGTTAGAACTGGATATGGAACAACAGACTGGTTCCAAATAGGAAAACAAGTACGTCAAGGCTGTATATTGTCACCCTGCTTATTTAACTTATATGCAGAGTACATCATGAGAAATGCTGGGCTGGATGAAGCACAAGCTGGAATCAAGATTGCCGGGAGAAATATCAATAACCTCAGATATGCAGATGACACCACCTATATGGCAGAAAGTGAAGAAGAACTAAAGAGCCTCTTGATGAGGGTGACACAGGACAGTGAAAAAGCTGGCTTAAAACTCAACATTCAAAAAACTAAGATCATGGCATCCAGGCCCATTTTCATGGCAAATAAATGGGGAAACAATGGAAACAGTGATAGATTTTATTATCTTGGGCTCCAAAATCACTGCATATGGTGACTGCAGCCATGAAATGAAAAGGTGCTTACTCCTTGGAAGAAAAATTATGACTAATCTAGACAGCATATTAAAAAGCAGAGACATTCCTTTGCCAACAAAGGTCCATCTAGTCAAAGCTATGGTTTTTGCAGTGGTCATGTATGGATGTGAGAGTTGGACCATAAAGAAAGCTGAGCGCCAAAGAATTGATGCTTTCAAACTATGGTGTTGGAGACGACTCTTGAGAGTCCCTTGGACTGCAAGGAGATCCAACCAGTCCATCCTAAAGGAAATCAGCTGTCTCTTATACACATCAGTCATGTATGGATGTGAGAGTTGGACCATAAAGAAAGCTGAGCGCCAAAGAATTGATGCTTTCAAACTATGGTGTTGGAGACGACTCTTGAGAGTCCCTTGGACTGCAAGGAGATCCAACCAGTCCATCCTAAAGGAAATCAGTCCTGAATATTCATTGGAACGACTGATGCTGAAGCTGAAGCTGCAATACTTTGGCCACCTGATGCAAAGAGCTGACTCATAGAAAGAACCTGATTCTGGGAAAGATGGAAGGCAGGAGGAGCAGGGGATGACAGAGGATGAGGTAAGGTTGGTTGGCAGCACCAACTAGATGGACATGAGTTTGAGCGAGCTCCGGGAGATGGTGGAGGACAGGAAGCCTGGCGGGCTGCAGTCTGTGGCGTCAGAGTCGGACATGACTTGGCGACTGCACGGCAAGAATTGATTTTTGGTAAGTTTGCAGAATTGTGCAAATATCACCGCAATTCAGGTGTAGAACATTTCCATCATCCAGAAAGAGCCATCGTGCTCATTTTCCACGAGTCCCTGTCTCCACCTGTTTCTCTGAAAACCACTAATCCTCCTCCTGTCTCTAGGCTGCCCTTTTGAAAACGCATTTCATGCAAATGGAATCTTCTGTGGTTTTTTGTGTCTGATTTCTTTCACTTAGCACGTTTTTGAGGTTCACCCGTGCCCTATGTTGGATGGTGTCTTTCTTTCTGTTGCTAAATAGGATTCCATTAAATGGATCAAAGGCGCTTCCTTTACCCACTCTCCACTTAATGGACATTGGCACTGTCTCCATTCTTTGGCTTTTATGCATAAGTGGTGCAAGGAACATTAGCCAAAAATTTCTTTGTGTGGACACGTGTTTTTATTTATCTTGAACCAATATCAAGGAGTGGAATTGCTGAGTCATATAATTTTGTGTGTGTGTAATTTTTGAAGAAACTTCCTATCTGCTTTCCAAAGTGACTGCCGTTTTCCATTCTACCAGCAGTGTGTGAGGGTGACGGTTTCTCTGAATCCTTGCCAAAGCGTGTTACTGCCAGTCTTTTTCATCACAGTGATACCAGTGTGTGGTCTCCATGTCCTTACCAGCATTTCTATCATTCGAGTTGCTTGCCTCATTACTGAGTTGCAAGAGGTCTTTATATAGTTTAGCTGTAAGTCTTTACCAGCTACGTAATTTGTAAATGTTTTCTCTCAGCTTTTTAAATAATCTAAAAATGTTTTGTTTTTAGATTTTTATTGAAATTTAGTTGATTTTCAATGTTATGTTAGTTTCAGATGGACAGCAAAGCGATTCAATATATGGATATTCTTTTTTAAAATTCTATCCCACTAAAGGTTATTACAAGATACTGGGTAGTGCCCTTAAAAATGTCTTTTGGAGTGCAGAAGTTTTTAATTTTTATAAAGTGATATTTATTAATTTGTTTCTATGTTGGATCATGCCTTTGATGTTGTAGCTAAGTCTTTGCTTAATCCAGGATCATAAAGATTTGCTGTTTTATTCCATGTGGCTTTATGATTTTAGCTCTTACATTTAGGTCTGTGAATCAATTCTGTACTAATTTTTGTATATAGTGTGAGGTGAGTAATCCAAGTCTATGCCCCGACCTCTAATGCTGAAGAAGCTGAAGTTGAACGGTTCTATGAAGACCTACAAGACCTTCTAGAACGAACACTCCAGAAAGATGTCCTTTCCATGATGGGGGCCTGGAGTGCAAAAGTAGGAAGTCAAGAGATACCGAGAGTAACAGGCAAATTTGACCTTGGAGTAAAGAATGAAGCAGGGCAAAAACTAATAGAGTTTTGCCAAGAGTTTTGACATGAACACACTGGTCACAGCAAACACCCTCTTTGAACAGCACAAGAGAAGACTCTACACATGGACATCACCAGATGGCCAACACCGAAATCAGATTGATTATGTTCTTTGCAGCCAAAGATGGTGAAGCTCTGTACAGTCAGCAAAAACAAGACCAGGAGCTGACTGTGGCTCAGATCCTGAACTCCTTATTGCCAAATTCAGACTTAAATTGAAGAAAGCAGGGAAAACCGCTAGACCGTTCAGGTACGACCTAAATCAAATCCCTTATGATTATACAGTGGAAGTAAGAAATAGATTCAAGGGATTAGATCTGACAGGCAGGGTGCCCGATGAACTATGGACGGAGTTTAGTGATGTACAGGAGACAGGGATCAAGACCATCCTCAAGAAAGAAACGCGAAAAGGCAAATGGTTGAGGAGGCCTTACAAATAGCTGAGAAAAGAAGAGAAGTGAAAGGCAAAGTAGAAAAGGAAAGATATAAGCATCTGAATGCAGAGTTCCAAAGAATAGCAAGAAGAGATAAGAAAGCCTTCCTCAGCGATCAATGCAAAGAAATAGAGGAAAACAACAGAATGGGAGAGACTAGAAATCTCTTCCAAAAAAATTGTAGATACCAAGGGAACATTTCATGCAAAGATGGGCTCGATAAAGGACAGAAATGGTATGGACCTAACAGAAGTAAAAGATATTAAGAAGAGGTGGCAAGAATACACAGAAGAACTGTACAAAAAGGATCTTCACGACCCGGATAACCACGATGCTGTGATCACTCACCTAGAGCCAGACATCCAGGAATGTGAAGTCAAGTGGGCCTGAGAAAGCATCACTACGAACAAAGCTAGTGGAGGTGATGGAATTCTAGTTGAGCTATTTCAAATCCTAAAAGAGGATGCTGTGAAAGTGCTGCACTCAATATGCCAGCAAACTTGGAAAACTCAGCAGTGGCCACAGGACTGGAAAAGGTCAGTTTTCATTCCAATCCCCAAAAAAGACAATGCCAAAGAATGCTGAAACCACCGCACAATTGCACTCATCTCACACACTAGCAAAGTAATGCTCAAGATTCTCCAAGCCAGGCTTCAAGACTACGTGAACCATGAACTTCCAGATGTTCAACCTGGATATAGAAAAAGCAGAAGAACCAGAGATCAAATTGCCAACATCCGCTGGATTATCGAAAAAGCAAGAGAGTTCCAGAAAAACATCTACTTCTGCTTTATTGACTACACCAAGGCCTTTGACTGTGTGGATCACAACAAAGTGTGGAAAATTCTTCAAGAGATGGGAATACCAGACCACCTGACCTGCCTCCTGAGAAATCTGTATGCAGGTCAGGAAGCAACAGTTAGAACTGGACATGGAACAACAAACTGGTTCCAAATAAGAAAAGGAGTACGTCAAGGCTGTATATCATCACCTTGCTTATTTAACTTAGATGCAGATTACGTCATGAGAAATGCCAGGCTGGATGAAGCACAAGCTGGAATCAAGATTGTCGGGAGAAATATCAATAACCTCAGATATGTAGCTGACACCACTCTCATGGCAGAAAGCGGAGAAGAACTGAAGAGCCTCTTGATGAAAGTGAAAGAGGAGAGTGAAAAAGTTGGCTTAAAACTCAACATTCAGAAAACTAAGATCATGGCATCTGGTCCCATCACTTCATGGCAAACAGATGGGGAAAACATGGAAACTGTCAGACTTTATTTTTGGGGCTCCAGAATCACTGCAGATGGTGACTGCAGCCATGAAATTAAAAGACACTTACTCCTTGGAAGAAAAGCTATGACCAACCTAGGCAGCATATTAAAAAGCAGAGACATTACTTTGTCAACAAAGGTCCGTCTAGTCAAACCTATGGTTTTTGCAGTGGTCATGTATGGATGTGAGAGTTGGACTGTGGAGAAAGCTGAGCACTGAGGAATTGATGCTTTCAAACTGTGGTGTTGGAAAAGACTCTTGAGAGTCCCTTGGAGTGCAAGGAGATCCAACCAGTCCATCCTAAAGGAAAAAAGTCCTGAATATTCATTGGAAGGACTGATGCTGAAGCTGAAACTCCAATACTTTGGTCACCTGATGCGAAGAATGGACTCATTTGTAAAGGCCCTGATGCTGGGAATGATTGAAGGCAAGAGGAGAAGGGGACAACAGAGGATGAAATGGTTGGATGGCATCACTGATTCGATGGACATGAGTTTGAACAAGCTCCGGGAGTTGGTGATGGACAGGGAGGCCTGGCACGCTGCAGCCCATGGGGTCGCAAAGAGTCGGACACGACTGAGCGACTAAACACTAGCAGGTCTTGTGGGACCCTCTGCTTTCCCTGGAGTCAACTGATTACGGATCTCATCCACGAGTTGCCTTCACAGCAACACCTAGACTATGTTTTGACCGAATAACTGGGGGTTGTAGCCCAAGCAAGCTGACTCGAAACTGCGCCTCCTGGGACACCTGGTGGTCTAGTGGTTACGGCTGCACACGCTCCCTGCAGGGGGCGTGGGCTGGACCCCTGCTCTGGCATCTGGCACACCAAGCGGTGTGGCGCCCCCCCACCAAAAAAATAAACAGAAAGGAAGCCAGACTGTCAGGATACTTTCGTAAAAAGTTAATTGGCCGCTAACGTACAGATTTGGTTCTGGAACTTCGGTTCTTTTCCACTGGTCTGCATATCTGACCTTATGCCAGGAGAGCGTTTGTTTGATTGTTAAAGTTTGTGGTCAGTTTTCCAGCTGGGAGATGTGAGTCCTTCCGCTGTGTTCTTCCTTTTCGAGATTGTTGTGGTGGCGGTTCTGGGTCCTTTGCCTTTCTATATAATTTTAAGGTTGTGTGTGCTAAGTCACTTCCGCCGTGCCTGACTCTGTGCAACCCCACGGACTATAGCCCGCCAGGCTCCTCTGCCCACAGGATTCGCCAGGCAAGAATACTGGCGTGGGTTGCTGTGCTCTCCTCCAGGGCATCTTCCCGACCCAGGGATCCAGCCCAGGCCTCTTGTGTCTCTTGCACTGGCAGGCGGGTTCTTTACCACTAGTGCCCCCCGAGAAGCCCAGTTTTAAGGTCATACTGTCAATTTCTGGGCATCCCTAGAGGCTTAGCTGGTGTAGAATCTGTCTGCAGTGCGGGAGACCTGGGTTCGACCCCTGGGTTGGGAAGATGCCCTGGCCGAGGGAGCGGCTGTCTGCTCCAGCATTCTGGCCTGGAGCGCTCCACGGACCACAGAGAGGCAGACACGGCCGAGCAACTTTCACCTCGCTTGTCACTTTCTGGGGAAATAAAACAGAGCTTCCAGGTCTTGATGGAAATCGCAGTGAGTCTAGAGATCAGGTCGGGGATCACGGCCATGCCTTGTCTTCTCTTTTCTGGGGCCGCTTTGGGCCCTAGGCGCGGCACGCGAGACCTGCACTGTGTTGTGCAGGGCCTCCCACCCTGGCACACGGGCTCTCTCGCTGCAGCACGAGGGCTCAGCTGCTCCGCAGCACGTGGACTCGTCCCCAGCCGGGACCTCAGCTTGTGTGCCCTGCGTTGGCAGGCGGGTTCTTAACCGCTGGGCCACGAAGGGCGACCCTCTTGGTATGTTTTGGATGGCAGGGTTTTTCATGGCAGTTCTTTATCAGGTGAGTCTTTTGCTGGTATTCTCTGTCTGTGGCTCGTCTTTTTATTATCTGGACAGTTTTTCCCAGAACAGAAGGTTTTAATTTTAATGAAGTAATGAGTTTATCAGTTCTTTCTTTCATGGATTGTGCCTTTGGTTTTGTATATCAAAAGTCATCGCCCAACCAAAGGTCATCTAGATTTCCTCCTATTATCTGGAAGAAGTTTTGTAGTTTTGGATTTTACCCCGGGGTCTGATCCATTATCAATTACTTTTCATGAAGGGTGCGTTTTGGGTCTAGATGAACTTTTTTTTCATGTGGATGTCCAGTTGTTCTTGACAGAATCTTGTGGATTTTTCCATTTCAGTTGTGTCTTTTATCTCCAGGTTTCCATTTGCTTTTTTTTTTTTGTCTTTGAATCACTTATTACAAAGAAATATTATTTCAGTCTTGAAAGTTTCAGAACCAAAGCATCTTCTCTTACTGAAGAAATGTTTGCAAACAGTGAAAAATGATGGACGTCCACAAAAGCATTTTGAAATCCAGGGGCGAGGCCTCAGACTTGCTCCGGAAGCGACAGCGGCTGAGATGAAGGGTCGCACAGCAAAGTTTTCTTTAGAATGCCAAGCTGGGAGTCAGCTCTTGCCGCACAAGGACCAATCAAAGCCTAAACGATGGGGCCTGCAGTGGGACCCGCGGACACACCTGCGTCTTGCCGGTGTGAAGCTCTGCACACAAACCCTGACTGCGGCGAGGACGACCTCCGCAGGGAGGGCTTGGGTCCCCTGGAGCCTCGACGGACGCACCGGCGGCGGCGGCGGCGGCGCTCAGCGCCTCCGGAAGGGGTCAGTGCAGCTCGGGAGAGAAGCGCGCGCCGCCGCCTGCCTCCGCGCTCAAGCCGCGCAGCTTCCGCGGTAGGTGCCCCCGCGCCCCGCGTGTTGCTCTGGGGCTGGTCCGAGAGCTTCGGCAGTTTCTGCTACACGATGTGCCAGAGGAGAGGGAGGGAGACCTGCCCAGCGCCCGGGGACTGTCCGGGAGCGTGAGCTGGCGGTCTCCACCCTCCCGCCTTTGGAGGCCACCGGCTGGCTATAGGGTTCCTCACATTTTTTTCTAGAAGTGATGGGATTATGCCCCCAAAAGGGCACTGTGGGGATACCTTTTCCAGGAACGTACAGAACGCGTAGAGTTTTCCCTCGGAATGAACCTCTCCTTTTGCAGGTTTTGAAATAGTCCACAGTCACTGAGGGCAACTCCGGCGACATATTTGGGATTGAAGTTGTAAAGTTATGGGGCTGACGGCCAGGCGGGTCTTGAAGTGGCTCCAGGTCGCGGGCTTCGACCTCACTGGGGCATGCACAAGCCGTCAGACGCGGGGAGCGCCGTCTGCTCCGCGCCCTGCCTCCGCTGTGCGCTGTAGCCTTTTTAAATTGCTGTTTATTTTATTTTTGGCTTGCATGGCACGTGGCATCTTAGGCCCCTGACCGGGGTTCCACGCCCCGCGCGGGATCACAGTGCCTTAACCACGGGGCCGCGGGGAAGCCACCTGTGTGCTGCAGCTCCTAGTCCCACGCTGACTTCCTGAGTCTCCGAGGCGGAGGAAGGACCCGGCGCCCTCCAAGCTCTTCTTCGTGCCTGCTGATAATCTACGGTGCGTGCTGCTGTCGCTCTAGTTGCCGGGTTGTGTCTGGCTCTCTGCGACCTCATCGGCTGGAACCTGTCAGGCTCCCCTGTCCGTGGATTCTGCAGCCAAGAATACTGGAGTGGGTTTCCATTTCCTCCTCCAAGAGATCTTCCTGACCCAGGGGTCAAACCTGAATCTCCTCCTGTGTCTCCGGCATTGCAGGCAGGGTCTTTACGTGCTGAGCCATCAGGGAAGCACCCCCACCCCCCACCCCAACACACACACTCAGAAATGTAAGTATAATTCTTCCTTCATCATTTACATTTTTGAAAATATTTAAAACACCTGCTTTGAAGTCCCTTTGTGCTAAGTCCAACATCCACCCTCTGTCAGAAACAGTTTTTGGTTTTTTTTACACATAGTTTTCTTTGTTTGGCCGAGTCGCATGGCTTGGACCTTAGATCCCTGCCTGGGGGTTGGACCTGGGCGGCGGCAGTGGGAGCCCAGAGCCCTCAGGCAGTGGCCGCAGGGGAGCTCCCTCAGAGACAGCGTCCACGGCTGTCCCGCTCGTGCGTGCTGCGCGTTCTCGTTCGCCACCCTCCTGGCTTTAGCGTTGCCGCGGCCGCTCTGGCTGGCCACAGACCTTCTCGGCTCGCTCCCGCGAGGTCAGCCCAGCAGTGGGGCCGCTGCGCCCGCGGCCTGTCCAGCTGCCTCTCCTGTGCGCGGACGGCTGGGGGCTGTGTGGCAGGACGACCCCGGCAAAATGGCTGTAGGTCCCCCTGGGTGCTGTCTGAGCTCCCACCGTGTTTCTTGAATAAGCATTCCCGATGCCTCTGATCGGTTCCCAAGGTCCTGAAGTTTCTGCCTGTGTGCTAGCCTCCTCGGGAAAGGCTTTCTGAGCTCCTTGGTCCTCCACTCTGGATGCCTCTCCAGCTCTGCTTCGCTCTGCCTGTGGGCAGAACTCCGCACCCGTGGGGCCACGCGCTGTGCTTATTGTGTCTGGACCCGGATCAGCGCAGTGCTTGGGAGACGCACCCTGTCGCGACGTGCAGTCTGGTTCCCGTTTCCTCACTGCAGACATTTTGTTTTAGGCATCTGCCACGTCTTCTTTGTCCGCCAGACCGCCGGCACTTGACGCTTGCATTATTTTTGCTGTTGTAACACCACCCTAGTTTATCTGCACATATCTCTGTGCACGGGCCATGCACAGCAGTTTGGGTACTCATGCCTTGAGCTGTGTCCCCCCAAAATTAATATGTTGGGTATAAATCCCAGCACCTCAGAATATGACCTTATTTGGAGAACAGGTCTTTCCAGAGGTAATCAAATTAAGTTGAAGACTTTGAGGTGGACCCTCATCCAGCGTGACTGGCGTCCTTATACAAACGGGAAGTTTAGACCCAGGCGGACGTGCCCGGAGGGGAGCGCTCAGAGCGCCCTGCGCTCTGCGACCCCACGGACTGTAGCCCGCCGGGCTCCTCTGTCCGTGGGATTCTCCAGGCAAGAACACTGGAGTGGGTGGCCGTTCCCTCCTCCAGGGCATCTTCCCGATCCAGGGATTGAACCCGTGTCTCTTGTGTCTCCTGCGCTGGCAAGTGGGTCCTTCACCACCGTGCCACCCGAGAAGCTCGTGCACAGGAGGGAGGCCCGGGGGAGCCGGCCGTCCGCAGCGGCGTCCGGACGCCGGGCCTCCAGGGCTGAGAGGCAACATGCTTGTGTTGTTTAAGTCACGCAGCCTGGGGGGCTGTCAGGGCAGCCCCAGGGAACGGAACTGGGCGCATTCCTTGGGGTGGAATTTGGGGTCTCAGTCACTAAGCTGCACTGTCCCCAGAGACGCGGCCTCACCGCAGCACCCAGGAGAGTCCCTCTCGAGCCACAGACGCCCCGACAGTCGGTGTTGTAGAGGCGTCGCCTGGAGCTTTTAGCTTGCATTTCCTGGAGGACTTTTATCGAGTGCCTGTTCAAGTTTCTTAAACACGTTGAAGTTGGTTGTCTTCTTTTTTCTTCAAAATTTTTCTTGTTAAAACCTTGTTGATTTGCAAAGCCGTGACAGCGTCCGGTGGGCAGCAGCCTGTGTGTGGACACACGCCCTCTCCCATCTCGGGCTATTGCCAGACGCTGAGTGCGGCTCCCCGGGCTATACAGTAGGCTGTCTTTTTCTTCCTGTTTTCTAAATGCCTCACGGATTCCAGGGGCGCTTCCCTGGTGGCCTGGACAGTGAAGAATCTGTCTGCAATGCAGGAGACCCAGGTTCGATCCCTGGGTCAGGAAGATCCCCTGGAGAAGGAAATGGCAACCCACTCCAGTGTTCTTGCCTGGAGAACCCCACGGACAGAGGAGCTTGGCGGGCTACAGTCCATGGGGTCACACAGAGTCAGACACGAATGAGCGATGAACGCGTCCACTTTTCACATGTTCATGGGTTCTGGAGACGAGCCTGCTGCTGATGGTATGTTCCTCCTTTCCTCTCTTGTAGCTGATGAACAGATGTTCCCGGATTTTAATGTTTTCATGTATATTACTTTTTTCTTTTTTGCTTTTTGTGTCCTTTTAAAGAAATCCCTTTTTACCCCTGAAGGCAGGAAGGCAGGCACCCATATTATGCTCAAGAATGAGAGTTGCTTGGCCTGCAAACCTCTCCTGACCAATTGAGTTTTGTGTGTCATGCGCCGTGGGGTTGAATTTTGTTGTAATTTCGATGTGTTCTTCAGTGTGCCCTGAGCCAGGCGGCTTCTGGCATCAGCCGGGTCTCGCAGACCCTGGGCCACCTCTCGGGCCCACCGTGGGCAGTGCTGAGTCTGGGGTCTTGGGCAGCACCTACTCCCACCAAGTCCCCACCTGTTCTCGGTCCTTTGTATTTTTCACAACAGTTTTAGAGTCAGCCTGACAAGCTCCTCCTGAACCCTGAGGATTCTGATTAGGGTTTCATGGAACCTATGAATCATTGTCATATCGAATCTTCTGAGCTTGGCTTAGCTTCTGTGAGTCCACGTCTTTAAAATACTCCTCTGCAATGATTTCTTGTTTCATATGGAGAGAGTTCACACAGTGTTTTTTAAAGATTTATTTCTAAATCATTTATGTGATAGCCTTTTTTGCGTCTTGGTGTATATTTTCCAGGGTAAAAGCAAACAAATGTCTGCCCGTATGTACGCGGCGTGTCTGCTGTTGTTGCTTAAACACTTGATAATCATTGTTTCCTCATACGTTTAATATTTCAAGAATATTACGGACTACAGTAACAGCAAGAGTGAGCATCAACATTTCAGGAATCAGTGAAATGACATGGACTGGAGTCAGACGGCTGTTATATCCACTGCTGCGGGCGGGAATCCCTCAGGAGAAATGGCGTAGCCGTCATGGTCAACAATAGAGTCCGAAATGCAGTACTTGGATGCAGTCTCAAAAACCACAGAATGATCTCTGTTCGTTTCCAAGGCAAACCATTCACTATCACAGTAACCCAAGTCTATGCTCCAACCAGTAATGCTGAAGAAGCTGAAGTTGAACGGTTCTATGAAGACCTACCAGGCCTTGTAGAACTAACACCCCCCAAAGATGTCCTTTTCATCATAGGGGACTGGAATGCAAAAGTAGGAAGTCAAGAAACACCTGGAGTAACAGGCAAGTTTGGCCTTGGAGTACAGAATGAAGCAGGACAAAGGCTAACAGAGTTTTGCCAAGAGAACGCACTGTGTAAGTGAAAGTGAAGTCGCTCAGTCGTGTCCGACTCTGCGACCCCATGGCCTGTAGCCTAGCAGGCTCCTCCGTCCATGGGATTTTCCAGGCCAGAGTGCTGGAGTGGATTGCCATTTCCTTCTCCAGGGGATCTTCCCGACCCAGGAATCGAACCTGGGTCTCCCTCATCGCAGGCAGACGCTTTACTGTCTGAGCCACCAAACACCTTCTTCCAACAACACAAGAAAAGACTACACGTGGACATCACCAGATGGTCAATACCAAAATCAGATTGATTGTACTCTTTGCAGCCAAAGATGGAGAAGCTCTATACAGTCTGCAAAAACAGACCAGGCTGTGCAAGATGGTGGAGGAGCAGGTGGACGTGGAGCACATCTGTCTCCATGGACACATCAGGAATACAGCTTCAGACACAGAAGTGCGTGTGGAACACCAGCCGAGAGCCGACCGTGGACCTGACCAGCAGAAGAGAATACACGGAACCTCGCAAAACTCGGTAGATGAAGGAACTCGCGGGGAAAACAGGAGTGTTACTAGGACGGGACCTGCCCTCGGCAGGTGGGGGAACTGAAGCAGGGGTCTGATCCCCACATCGGGGCACTTCCTGAGTCGGAGGAGAAGCATTTAAGGCTGAGAGTGAAACAGCTGATCTGTGTCAGCCTAAGTGGAATGAGAATCGACAATCCTTGCTGCAGCCACACGCACCCCGGACAGCTTTGCAGGTCCCTTGGAAGGTGCAGCGGCTGGGAGCTGGAGCTTAGGGACTGTGGAGCAAGCCCAGGGCGAAGGCTGCTGTTGACTGCGGAGAGATGGATCGAGGGGGTGTGAGGGAGGAGATCGTGGTGGGAAATGCCTGTGGAGGGGAGCCAGGCAGCCATGCAAGCGAGGCGACACTGCTGAGCCCGGGAGCGGGCGGCGCCATCCCACGGCCTCCCCACAGCCGCGTCTGCAGCTGAACAGTAGACGGGCGGGCCCACCAAACTCCCGAGGCACTGAGCTACGGAGCAGGACCCCGCCCGGGGCCCTCTCGGTGCCCTGCGTGCCAGACAGCGGACAAGGGCCCCAGGCGAGGGAGCCCTCTAAGCGCCTGAACAGGCAGAGCTGTGGAGCAAGACTGGCCAGAGCGCTCCTGACCGCCAGCCACAGGAGGCTCGAGCAAAGGTGGCCCGTAGCCCCTGCCGCAGAGGCAGTCCGCGTCGCTGCACACTTGGCACCAGGGCCCCTGCGACCCGGGCAGCTGCGCCACCTTCACGCTCAACCCTCACTGGGGCAGAGTGCCACAGGCGAAAAACGTCTTGCGTGTATTCACACGGGGTCACCTCAGTCGTGTCCAGCTCTTTGCTGCCCTGTGCACGTGGCCTGCCGGGCATCTCTGTCAGGGAGCGGGTTCTCCAGGCAAGGGCACTGGAGCGTGTTGGCCGATACTGTTGCCACCTGTCTAGAGCACTGCATCCCCTGCTGCCCTCGCCGCCAGCCCCCCTGAGTGCCCAGGCTGCCAGAGCCCCTGCGCCCCGGGCAGCTGCGCCACCTCCACCCCGGCCCTCACGGCGCAAGCCCACGTGCTCCAGGGCAGCCGCAGGAGCAAACCCCAGTGGAGGACCCACGTGTAGAGGTGGAGATAAAACCACAGTGGAAGCCCAGGGGCAGTGTGGCTAAGGAAGAAGACCCCAAACCTTCCCACCCGCTGTACAAGCGGCAGATTAAACCCACACGATCAACTAGGCAGACTGTGTCTATGGAATATATTAAAGGTCATTGAGAGCTCCCGCAAAAGAAAGTGCATTCGTTCTGATAGCTGTGGACATTGGAGGCAAGAACACACAGGAGGAGGACCAGATTAGAGTCTGAGCTGCCACACAGCAGGTCCGGAGACCAGCACGGTGTTGGAGGGCATCCCGGTGAGCTGGGGTGGACTGTGCCGCCCAGCCAGGGAGATGATTCTGACAGCAGTGACTCAAGAAAAACATTTACTATTCTTACGTCTTGACTTGTTCTGTAGTTTCTTTTCGAATTTTTTTCTTTTTCTTTCCGTTTTTCTTTATTCCCCCCTCTAGTAGTTGTCAATTTTATTGGCACCATGAAATCTAATTAAGCTTTAGAGTTTTTTTTCCTTTTCAATCACACTTTTTATCGTCGTTATAAATCTCTGCCTCTACATTAGGCTTTTGCAGCTCTGTGGAGTTTTCCTTTTTTTTTCTTTCCTCTTCCTCCTAAAATTTTTTTTCAAACCTATTATTATTTTTTCTACGTTTATTCCCTTGTTTGCCCTTCCTACTGTTCTTTTCTCCTTGAAGCTAATCTTTAATGCCCATGAATCTTATCTACCTCTATTTAACTTTGCATATCTAGTCTTTGTTTTCTTCCTTTCCTCTCAACATATTTTTCAGTTCTTGTTTTCTTTGCTCTATTCCCCACTTGGCGCCTTTTTGCTGTAGGATATTTTCCAGTTTGTGCGTTGGTTAGTTTTGTTCTTAACTGGTAGATACAATGTTTGGTTCCCTTTGTTCACCAGGTCAATCTATTGTACTTTATTTTTGTTGGACTCTTTTGGTTTTGCTTATAGGTGTATATGTGTATATTCCATTATTATTTGCCTGATTTTGTAACTGCCATTTGCCTGGGGTTTATCTTTGGTTTCTTGGTTTTGAATATTTGCTTTACTCTCACTTAAAGCCATAACAAACCACTTGTGGAATCTTTGTTTCTGACCATAGATCAAGCCCTGAGCCTTTGGAGTGGAAACACTGACTCTAAGACCCCAGACCACCGGAGAGCTAAGCCCGGGGGCCTCAGCAGTGAGAACTCACACCAGGGAAGCACCAGAGCACAAGACCCAGCAGTGCCCAACACCAGCAGCACCCTGCACGGGACGCCTCCTCCAAACAAGCAAAGCGAAAATACAAACCCAGTCATCAGCAGACAGGATCACCCCCTCACTCAGCCCTGCCCATCGGAGGGAAGAAAAACTCAGCTCAAATCTCGCTCTATAAGAAGCCTACACAAACCACTGCACCAGTCTTTCTTCAAAAGGAAGAAAGAATCCGACCTTGAAGCCTGGGAAAAGGAGACCTCAAACACACTAAGTTAAAAAAGTGATGAAAAGGCAGGAAACGCTGCACAAAAGAAGTGACAAACTAGAAACACAGAAGTCCAGAAAAACGAAGAGGAAGTCGGCAAACTACCTGAAAAATAATTCAGAATAATGATAATAAAGATGATCAAAACCCTTCAAAACAGAATGGATAAAGTGCAAGAGTCAATTAACAAAGACCTAGAAGAAGTAAAGAATAAACTCACAGAGACAAACAGCGCAATCACTGAAACTGAAAATACTCTGGAAGGAATCAATAGCAGAATACCCGAAGCAGGAGAACGAATCGGTGAGCTGGAAGATGAATGGTGGAAATGACTTCTGCAGATCAGGGTAAAGTAGAAAGAACAAAAAGTGCTGAGGAGTCTCAGAGACCTCTGGGACAATATCAAACGCACCAACATTTGTATTATAGGGCGTCTCAGAATAAGAAGAGGAAGTGAAAGGGTATGAGGAAATATTTGAAGAGATTATAGTTGAAAATTTCCCCAACATGGAAAAGGAAATAGTCAATTAAGTCCAAAAGGCACAGAGTCCCATCCAGGATAAACCAAGGAGAAGCACGCCAAGACACACACTGATTACACTAACAAAGACTCAACACAAAGAAAGAATATTAATAGCAGCAAGGAGAAGCAGCAAGCAACATACCGGGAAACCCCGCACACTCAACAGCCGATCTTTCAGCAGAGACTCCGCAGGCCAGAGGGCAATGGCGGGATATATTTAAAGTACTGAAAGGGAAAATTCTGCAACCATGATTACTCTACCCAGCAAGGATCTCATTCAAAATTGATGGAGAAATCAAAAGCTTTTCAGACAAGCAAAAGTTAAGAGAATTCAGTACCACCAACCCAGTTTTACAGCAAATGTTAAAGGAACCTCTATAGTCAAGAAATACAAGAGAAGTGAAAGAGCTACAAAATCAAACCCCAAACAGTTAAGACAATGGTAGTGGGAACATATACATCAATAATAACTTTAAATGTGAATGGATTTAATGCTCCAACCAAAAGATGCAGACTGGCTGAATGGATACAAAAACAAGACCCACATATAAGCTGACTACAAGAAACCCACTTCAGACCTAAAGACACATATAGACTGAAAGTGAGAGGATGGAAAAATATCTGCCATGCAAATGGGAAGCGAAAGAAAGCTGGAGTAGCAATCCTCATATCAGACAAAATAGGCCTTAAAAATAAAGAAGAGTCCAAGAGAGAAGCAAGAACACTACAGATGGTCAAGGGATCAATCCAAGAGGAAGATGTAACAATTATAAATATCCATGCCCCCAGCATGGGAGAACCGCCATACAGAAGACAGGCATTAACAGACACGAAAGGAGAGACTGACGGCGCAGGAATAGCAGGGGAACCGCCCACTCACACCCAGGGACAGACCACCAACGCAGAACGCTAACAAGGAGACACGAGTCTCAGATGACACGTTCGACGAGATGGATCTCACTGACACCTTCAGGGCATTCCATCCAAACGCGGAACACACCTTCTTCTCAAGGGCACGTGAAACATTCTCCAGGCTAGACCACATCTTGGGTCACAAATCAAACCTCAGTAAGTTTAAGAAAATTGAAATCGTATCAAGCGTCTTCTCCACCCACAATGCTATGAGACTAGATATCAATTACAAGAAAAAAACCTGTAAAAACACAAACGCATGCATATTAAACAATACATTTCTAAATAAACAACAGGTTACTGAAGAAATCAAAAGGGAAATAAATTTCTAGAAACGGTAATGAAAACATGACAGCTAAAAACTTATGGGGTGCAGCAAAAGCAGCTCTAAGAGGGGGGTTGACAGCGGTGCCATCCTGCGTCAGGAAGCAGGAAGAACACTGAACAGACAGCCTGGCTTTGCACCTGAAACAACTGGAAAAGGAAGAACCCCCCCCTCCAATAGCAGAAGGAAGGAAGGAAATCATAAAAACAGAGACAAATGGGAAAAGAAATGAAGGAAATAATAGTACAGATTAATAAAACTAGAAGCGGCTTCTTTGAGAAGATAACCAAAATTGACAAACCTTTAGCCAGACCCATCAAGAAAAAAAGAGACAAGAATCAAATCAACAAAATTAGGAATGAAAAAGGAGAGGCTGCAGCAGACAGTGCAGAAACACCGAGGATTATGAGACTATGAACAACCATACGGCAACAAAGTGGACAGCCGGGAAGAAACGGACAGATCCTCAGAAAAGTGCAGTCTTTCCAGAATGAACCAGGAAGAAATAGAAATTATGAACAACCCAATTACAAGCACTGAAATTGAAGCTGTGATTAAAAAAATCTCCCCAAAAACAGAAGGCCGGGACCAGATGGCTTCACAGGAGAATTCAATCAGACATTTAGAGAAGAGCTAATGCCGATCCCTCTAAAACTCTTCCAGAACGTTGCAGAGGATGGAACACTGCCAAACCCATTCTGCGAGGCCACCATCACCCTGACACCAAAGCCAGGCGGAGGCAACACAGAAAAGAGAACTGCAGGCCGTCACCGATGAACAGGGACGAAAACCCTCGGGGCAACAGCAGAAGCAGGGTGCAACAGCACGTTAGAAAGCTCACACGCCATGGCCAAGGGAGGTTATCCCAGGGACGCAGGCATTCTTCAGTATATGCAGATCAATCAGCGTGCTGCACCATATTAACAAACTGAAAGGCAAAAACCAAATGATAATCTCAACAGAGGCAGGAAAAAGCCTTTGACAAAATTCAGCACCCATTTATGATTGAAACTCTTCAAAAAATGGGCATAGAAGGAACCCACCTCAACATAGTAAAAGCCATATATGATAAGCCCACAGCGAACATTATTCTCAATGATGAAACACTGAAAGCATTCCCTCTTAGATCAGGAGCAAGACAAGGGTGTCCACCTTCACCACTATTATCCAACATAGTTTTGGAAGCCCTAGCTACAGCAATCAGAGGATAAAAAGAAATTAAAGGAAGCCATACTGGAAAAGAAGAAGTAAAGCTATCCCTGCTTGCAGATGACGTGATACTGTACATAGAAAACCCTAAAGATGCGATCAGAAAATTGCCAGAGCTAATCAGTGAACTTAGCAAAGTTACAAGACACAAAATCAATACACATAAATCACTTTCATTTCTTTATACTAACAATAAAAAACCAGAAAGAGAAATTAAGGTATAAGTCCTATTCACCATTGCAACAAAAAGAATGAAATATCTAGGAATAAACTTACCTAAGGGGACAAAAGAACTGTCCACAGAAAATTATAAGACACCGATGAAGGAAATCAAAGACGACACAAACAGGTGCAGAGAGCCCAGGTTCCTGGGGCAAGGACTGCACCACCAAACGCAGCCTACAGCGTCAGTGTGATCCCTGCCAAACTACCAGAACCGAACAAAAATTTCACAGTTCATGTGGAAACACAAAAGACCCCAAATAGCCAAAGCAGTCTTGAGAAAGAAAAAGGGAGCTGGAAGAATCAACCTTCCTGACTTCAGATTAGACTACAAAGCTACAGTCATCAAGACAGTATGGCACAAAGACAGAAACACAGACCCGTGGACACGACAGGAAGCCCAGAAATAAGGGCATGCGCCTGAGGGCGCCTCGCCTCTGACAAAGGAGGCAGGAAGACACACTGGGGCAGACAGCCTCTTCAGGAAGTGGTGCTGGGAAAACTGGACAGCTCCGTGTAAAAGAGTGAAATTAGAACACTTCCTAACACCAACACAAAGATAAACTTAAAACGGATTAAAGGCCTAAACGTAAGACCAGAAACTATAAAACTCTTAGAGGAAAACATAGGCAGAACACTCGATGACATAAAGCAATATCCTCTATGACCCAGCTCCTAGAGTGATGAAAACAAAATAAAAAAATAAGTGGAACCTGATGAAACTTAGGAGCTTTTGCACAGCAAAGGAAACTATAAGCAAGGTGAAAAGACAACCCTCAGAAGGGGAGAAAATAAGAGCAAGTGAAACAACTGACAAAGGATTAATTTCCAGAATATACAAGCAGCTCACACGACTCAATACCAGGAAACCAAACAACCCAGCCAAGAAGTGGGGACAAGACCTAAACAGACATTTACCCAAAGAAGACGTAGAGACGGCTGACAGACACACGAAACGATGCCCAGCATCGCTCATCATTAGAGAAAGCAAATCAAAGCCACAACGAGGTATCACCTCACCCCCGTCGGGATGGCCCTCGTCAAAAAGCCCACAAACAGTAAGCGCTGGAGAGGGCGTGGGGAAAGGGAGCGCTCTTGCACTGCTGGCGGGAACGTGAATTGATGCAGCCGCTGGGGGAGACCGTATGGAGATTCCTTAAAAACTATGGCCCAGCAATCCCACCCCCAGGCACACACCCTGAGGAAACCAAAGCTGAAAAGACACGTGGACCCCACTGTTCACCGCAGCGCCATTTACGACGGCCAGAACACGGAAGCAACCTAGACGTCCAGCGGCAGACGAGTGGGTGAAGACGCTGTGGTTCATACGCAAGGGAGTATCAGCCACAAAAAGGAAGGCATCGAGTCAGGCCTAATGAGGTGGGTGAACCCAGAGCCCATCATACACAATGACGTAAGTCAGAGAGAGAAAGAGAAATATCGTATACTATCGCATATATAGGAATCTAGGAAAATGGTACTGAAGAACTTGTTTGCGGGGCAGCAATGGAGAAACAGGCTTAGAGAATAGACTTATGGAGACGGGGAGAGCGGAGGAGAGGGCGAGATGTATGGAGAGTAACATGGAAACTTACATTATCATAAGTAAAATGATAGCCAATGGGAATTTGCTGTATGGCTCAGGAAACTCAAAGAGGGGCTCTGTATCAACCTAGGGGGGGATTGGGTGGGACATGGGAGAAGGTGCAAAAGGGAGGGGATAAATGCATACCTGTGGCTGATTCATGTTGAGGTTTGACAGAAAACAACAAAATCTATAAAGCAATTATCCTGCATTAAAAATAAATTAACTTTAAAAAACAAGACTGGGAGCTGACTGTGGCTCAGATCATGAAATCCTTATTGTCAAATTCATACTTAGATTGAAGAAAGTAGGGAAAACCACTAGCCCATTCAGGTATGACCTAAGTCAAATTCCTTATGATTATACACTGGAAGTGAGAAATAGATTCAAGGGTTAGATCTGATAGAGTGCCTGATGAACTATGGGTGGAGGTTCGTGACATTGTACAGGAGACAGGGATCAAGACCATCCCCAAGAAAAAGAAATGCAAAGAGGCAAAATGGCTGTCTGAGGAGGCCTTACAAATAGCTGAAAGAAGAAAAGCTAAAGGCAAAGGAGAAAAGGAAAGATATAAGCATCTGAATGCAGAGTCCAAAGAATAGAAGGAGATAAGAAAGTCTTCCTCAGTGATCAATGCAAAGAAATAGAGGAAAACAATAGAGTGGGAAAGACTAGAGATCTCTTCAAAAAAATTAGAACATTTCACGCAAAGATGGGCACAGAAGGACAGATAAAGGACAGAAGCGGTATGGATCTAACAGAAGCAGAAGATATTAAGAAGAGGTGGCAAGAATACAGAGAACTGTACAAAAAAGATCTTCACGACTCAGATAACCCACGGCCTTTGACTGTGTGGATCACAACAAACTGTGGACAATTCTGAAAGAGATGGGAATACCAGACCACCTGCCCTGCCTCCTGAGAAACCTGTATGCAGGTCAGGAAGCAACAGTCAGAACCGGACATGGAACGACAGACTGGTTCCAAATTGGGACAGGAGTACGTCAAGGCTGTATATTGTCACCCTGCTTATTTAGCTTATATGCAGAGTACATCATGAGAAACGCTGGGCTGGATGAAGCACAAGATGGAGTCAAGATTGCCAGAAGAAATATCAATAACCCACCACCCTTATGGTAGAAAGCGAAGAAAAACTAAAGAGCCTCTTGATGAGAGTGAAAGAGGAGAGTGAAAAAGTTGGCTTAAAACTCAACATTCAAAAAACTAAGATCATGGCAGGCAGTCTCATCACGTCACAGAAAATAGATGTGAAAACAATGGAAACAGTGTCAGACTTTATTTTTGGCTCCAAAATCACTGCAGATGGTGACTGCAGCCATGAAATTAAGACACTTGCTCCTTAAAAGAAAAGCTATGACCAACCTAGACAGTATCTTAAAGAGCAGAGACATTACTTTGCCAACAAAGGTCCGTCTAGTGAAAGCTATAGTTTTTCCAGTGGTCATGTACGGATGTGAGAGTTGGACTATAAAGAAAGCTGAGCACTGAAGAACTGATGCTTTTGAACTGCGGGGTTGGAGAAGACCCTTGAGGGTCCCTTGGACTGCAAGGAGATCAGACCACTTAGTCCTAAAGGAAATCAGTCCTGACATTCATCGGAAGGACTGATGCTGAAGCTGAAGCTCCAGTATTTTGGCCACCTGATGGGAAGAGCTGACTCCTTGGTAAAGACCCTGATGCTGGGAAAGATTGAGGGCAGGAGGAAGCGGTGACAGAGGATGAGATGGTTGGACGGCATCACCGACTTGATGGATGCAGGTCTGAGCAGCTCCAGGAGTTGGTGGCGGACAGGCGGCCTGGTGCGCTGCAGTCCACGGCGCCCAGTGAGCCGGACACGGCTGAGCGGCTGGACTGCACTGGTAGTGGCAGGACTTTATTGTGTGCGTTCACCACATCCTGGTGTTTTCATTTAAACTGAGGAGTAATCAACAGACAGTGAGACGCCAGTGTGCACACACCAGTGACGGGTTCGTGTGTCTGTGACCCGCATCGCTCTTATAATGGAGAACATTCTTGTCACCTTGGGAGGATCTGGAGTCTTCATCGCCTGCCCCACACCAGGGGAGCTACTTTCCACCAGAGGGTGGTTTGGTCTGTTATAAAACGTCTAGAGCTTGGTAGAAATGGAACTATGTGAAGGCATCATCGGTGTCCAGCTCGCCGCTGCTAAGCTGTGGTCCTTTACAGGAATGTCTGACCATTTTTAAAATGACAATTTGACAGATGCTTGGGGTGCTAAGGAACAGAGCTTCTACGAAGATTCTTGTACGTATTTTGTGTTCCTATGTTTTATTTCTTTGGGGTCAAAGGGCAGGTGAATGCTTGCCTCTGCGAGAACGGCCAGACGGATCTCCACGGCGACTACTCCTTGGGACACAGCCTCCTGCGGCGGGCGTGGCGCGGCGGGCCAGCCCTCGGCGTGGCGGCGCGCTTGGGCCTTGCCGGTTCAGGCAGTGTGGTCTCAGGCGGCTCTGGCTGCTGCTTCGACGCGTCACCCTGCTGACCGATCCTGCGGAGAACTCTTCCACACGCTTGCTGAGCATTGCTTGTGCGTGTTTACAGGGCTCCCGGGGCTCAGGGGTAAAGGACCTGCTGCAGCGCCGAGCCACAGGCTCCGCCCCTGGGTGGGGAGGGCCCCGGGGGAGGGCACGGCAACCCACCCCGGTGTCCTTGCCTGGAGAACCCCACGGGCAGGGGAGCCTGGCGGGCTACGGTCCACAGCGTCACAAAGAGTCGGACACGCCTGAAATGACAGCACGTGTGCACGGGTATGTGTGAAGTGTCTGTTCAGATTTACCCGTTTAAAAAACTGGGGGGTTGTCTCTTTTATTTAGTTTTATTTAAAAAATTTTTTATTGGAGTACAGTTGATTCACAATGTAGTTTCAGGTTATGGCAAGGTGAGTCAAGTTACACATATATCGATAGCCACTGTGGTGTTTTTTTAGATTCTTTCCCCAAATAGGCCGTTACAGAGTATTGAGTAGAATTCCCTGTTGTGTATAGCAGGTCCTTATTAGTTATCCAATTTATGCATACTAGTTTGTAGGGGTTTGTCTTATTTAAAAAATAATTACTTTTTATTGCAGTATAGTTGATCATCTTCTGTTTTTTTAAATTAACTAATGATTTACTTGGCTGTGTCAGATCTTAGTTGCTGCCTGGGAACTCTTTAGTTCCCTGACTCAGGGATCGAACCCCATCCTCCGGAATTGGGAGCCCAAAGTCTTAGCCACTGGACCTCCAGGGAAGTCCCAAGTTCATTTTCTATGTCTGTGAGTCTCATAGAGGAACTATACAAAAAAAATCTTAATGACTCAGATAATCACGATGGTGTGATCACTCCCCTAGAGCCAGACATCCAGGAGTGTGAAGTCAAGTGGGCCTTAGGAAGCATCACTATGAACAAAGCTAGTGGAGGTGATGGAACTCCAGCTGAGCTACTTCAAATCCTGAAAGATGATGCTGTGAAAGTGCTGCACTCAATATGCCAGCAATTTTGGAAAATTCAGCAGTGGCCACAGGACTGGAAAGGGTCAGTTTCCATCCCAATCCCAAAGAAAGGCAATGCCAAAGAAAGCTCAAACTACCGCACAATTGCACTCATCTCACATGCTAGCAAAGTAATGCTCAAAATTCTCCAAGCCAGGCTTCAACAGTACCTGAACCGAGAACTTCCAGATGTTCAAGCTGGATTTAGAAAAGGCAGAGGAACCAGAGATCAAGTTGCCAACATCTGTTGGATCACATAAAAAGCAAGAGAGTTCCAGAAAATCATCTACTTCTGCTTCATTGACTATGCCAAAGCCTTTGACTATGTGGATCACAACAAATTGGAAAATTCTGAAAGAGATGGGAATACCAGACCACCTGCCTTGCCTCCTGAGAAACCTGTATGCAGGTCAGGAAGCAACAGTTAGAACTGGACATGGAACAACAGACTGCTTCCAGATGGGGAAAGGAGTACGTCAAAGTTATATATTGTCACCCTGCTTATTTAACTTATATGCAGAGTACATCATGAGAAATGCTGGCCTGAATGAAGCCCAAGATGGAATCAAAATTGCCGGGAGAAATATCAATAACCTGAGATATACAGATGACACCACCCTTATGGCAGAATGAAAGAGGAACTGAAGAGCCTGTTAATGCTGGTGAAAGAGGAGAGTAAAAAAGCTGACTTAAAACTCGATATTCAAAAAACTAAGATAATCACATCTGGTCCCATAACTTCACGGCAAATAGATGGGGAAGCAGTGGAAACAGACTTTGTTTTCTTAGGCTCCAAAATCACAGCAGATGGTGACTGCAGCCATGAAATTAAAAGACACTTGCTCCTTGGAAGAAAAGCTATGACAACCTTAGTCAGTGTAGTAAAAAGCAGAGACATAAGTCTGTCGACAAAAGTCTGTCTAGTCAAAGCTATGGTTTTTCCAGTAGTCATGTATGGATGTGAGGGTTGGACCATAAAGAAAGCTGAGCACTGAAGAACTGATGCTTTTGAACTGTGGTGTTGGAGAAGACTCTTGAGAGCCCCTCACACAGCATGGAGATCAAACAGTCTCTCTAAAGGAAATCAGTCCTGAATGTTCACTGGAAGGACCGATGCTGAGGCTGAAGCTGCAATACTTTGGCCACCTGCTGCAAAGAACTGACTCACTGGAAAAGACCCTGAGGATGGGAAAGGTTGAAGGAAAGGAGAGGGAGAGGGGGATGACAGAGGATGAGGTTGGATGGCATCACCAACTCAATGGAGATGAGTTTGAGCAAGGTCCGGGAGGTGGTGATGGACAGGGAGGCCTGGCGTGCTGCAGTCCTCAGGGTCGCAAAGGGTCAGACACGACTGAGCGACTGAACTGAGTCTATTTCTGTTTTGTCAATGAGTTCAGCTGTGCCATATTTCAGATTCCACATGTAAGTGATATCGTATGCTATTTGCCTTTCCCTGTCTGACAGTGTGATAATCTCTAGGTCCATCCACGTTGCTGCAAATAGCACTATTCCATCCTTCTTTAGGGCTGAGTCACACTCCACTGTGTGTGTGCGCACGCGTGTGCACTGTGTGTGCGCGCGCGCGCGCGTGTGTGTCGCACCTTCTTTAACCATCCTTCTGTGAACGAGCATTGAGGCTGCGCCCACGGTTTGGCTATTGTAAATAATAGGGCTGCTGTGAACACTGGGTGCATGTATCTTTTTGAAGTAGAGTTTTCACCTTTTCTGGATAAATGCCCAGGGTAATGTTTTATTTTCTAAAGGTTAACTTGAGAAGATGATTGTCTAAAGCACCCTGGGGTCAGAGCCCCAGTCCTTAGGGATCAGGGCCCAAGAGACAGGACTGGAGTGTTTTCTGAATGTGAGGGTGGGGGGTCTGTGCCCCCTGAGGGGGCCCTGTGCTGCCTGGACCTTTATTTAGGACAATTCTGTTCCCAGAAACACTACCAATGAAAACCATCCTGTGTTTTGTGTGGTACCAGCCAGATTTTTCTAGTGGGAAAGAAAAAAGACCTGCTCCCCTCTCCAAAGTCACTGCCACAACTCGTAAGTGTGGGGGGGGGAGGGTCAGAACCCAGGGAGCGCTCGCGGCCATCCTGTTGCAGGTTCTCCTGTGACCCTCGGGGGGGCTAAGGTGACCTGGGCAGGAGGAGCCGCCGCGGGAACTTGGGGGCTGAGGGGGACGCTCTGTATTTGGGCTGCGCGGACTGTCTGTCCGTGCTTATCACACTCTAAATGGCTGCATTTTATTGTATGTAGATTACACTACAGTAAAGTTGATTTTTAGGAATGTGAGTGATAAACTTAACGATTTTCTTTCAACCTTGATTAAAATGAAAAGAAGCCAAGCCCCGAAAGGCGTCCTGGGACACTTGAGAAGGACCTTTATTGACAAAATGACCTTGAGAACTCCCAGTCCTGGGCTACTCATTCCTTTGCCCTGAGATAAGGGAGCGGGAGGCGGGCGGACCGGGAACAGGCAGCAGGGCGCAGAGGCTGGCCCTCGTCTGCGCCCAGGCCTGCCCTGGGCGCTCGGGGAGCAGGGCGCCCCGAGCGTGGCCCGGCCTCCCGCCTCCCGATGGCCGCACAGCAGCGCTGTTCACCGGACCCGCAGCGCCAGCTCTCTGCTGGAGAAGCGGATGGGTGCCCCCTGCTTCGGGGTTCTCAAGGGGCGGTGCAAGTGTGATCTGTCAGGCCCCGGAGGTGTATCTCCTAGTGCCCACGAGGCTGGCTTTCACCCACACCCAGGAGCGCTTCCGCTTTTCCTCTGTCCAGCCCATCGTTGGACAGTTTTAATTCTTATAAAGTTCTTCAGCAGAAACCTCCCGTCAGAGTACAGGACACAGACGAGCCTACCTGGCGGCCCGGCCCGGACGCCGCTGCCACGGGCAGAGGCAGAGCGCCTCCACGGCTGCTCTCTTCCTCCTCTGGCCTGCACTAAGCCAGCCCGTCACTGAATAAAGACTACCCTTCCCAGCCTCTCTTGCAGCGAGGTTGGTCATGTGACTATGTTCTGGCCAATGGGATGTGAGGAGATTTAGCAAAAGAGGCTTCTAGGAAGTGCCCTGGAAGGAGAAGGCCAAGGCCTCTTCCGCTCCCCTCACTGTTGGCTGGAATGTAGTCTTGATGGCTGGATAAGGGCTGCCGTTTTGAGCCATGTGAATTAAAGGTCCACCCAGGAGAACAGCAGTCTGTACCCTAACGCCACACGTACCAGCCCAACACCAGCTACTCCAACTTCAGGATGAGAAATACACTGTGTCTTGTTTACATATTATCATATTCCTTTGGAAAGTTTGTAGGACAGTTTGGGCTTGGCTCCCTTGGGTGTTCTTGTTCACAGGGTACCAATGAGGGGCCCCTAGACATGAAGAGGCAGATTTTACCCACCAGGGGTAAACCTGGTCTCTAGGCCCCACCTCTGAGCCAGGCAAGAGTTCAGACAGAGAGAGAAGTCTTTCCCTTGGTCATGCCCAGCACAGACACTTTCTGTGGAATGGAGGACAGGGCAGGGAGATGGCCAGCAGATTGCATCCCAGGGCCAGCCTCCCCTGACCACTGGAGCCGTGCCCACCTCCAGCCCCCTCTGCTGGGGCTCCAGGCTCTGTGGGGTTCCGCTAGCACCCCATAGCTGGCCCTGATGGTTCTGACGGATGCAGTCCGTGTCCTGAAGTGTGTCACGTGGCGGCCCTGTCCACGGGGCTCAGGCTCACCCTCTGTCCTGCTGACCGTCCGCTCTCCGTGGCCTGGGGCCCTGGGATGTCCTTCCTTCCCCTTTTGACCCAAGAGGAGAACGGCACACTACAGCCAGTCACTCCACCAGGGCCGTGATGGGCTCACTTCCCTGGGCCCTGGCTTGGGCCTCCTTCCGGGGCCTGTAGAGCCATGATGGATTGTACAAAGATCAAGAGTCAGCCAGTGCGGTCATGACCTACAGTGCACCCTGAGAGGAATTCAGGATGAAAGACGGGGTGAGGCGCTTTGTGCTTTGGGAAAACAGGCCCCGTAGAGAGTTAGATATATTTCAGGAAAACTTGGGGACAGATTCTGCGTCTTTCATGCATAGAAAAGCGAGAAAGTCACCGGTGCTCGCAGCTACCCTGAAATGTGTGCTTGGCTGCAGTGCTATGGGTGTCCCCCCGGGGCCTCCGACCCCCCACCCAGGTCACAAGGATACTGGCTGCTCCCCCAGTTAGGGAGCAGCCCCTCACTCAGAGCGATGGGAAGCTGTCTCCGGGGCTACAGTGCTCCCTAAGATCCCGAATGAAACTCAGCTCAGGACACTGACAATTGTGCACTTTTCAATGTCCATCAATAGGGTCAGCACAGCTGCCCCTTCCTTGGACCGTCGACCTGCTCCAGCGCCCTATCCGCCAGGCAGCGGACCTCCGCGGCTGCCCCTCCACAAGGTGCCCCGGGCCCGGCAGGTGCTGTCACCGCGGCGGCGACCGACTGGGGCCTGCAGGGCGCTGGCCCCCGCGGGCACCCGAGCCCGGCCTGCGCCCACCCCGACCGCCTTCGGCTCGAAACCTGACCGTCGAGTCCCGGCCCTCGGCTGCCCCGGGCCCCTCGGAGAAGACGAGATCGCGGGTGCGCGGAGGACCCCCGGCCGGGGTCCGCGGCAGGCGGGGTTGCGCGGTGCGGCAGCCCCGGCCCCTGGCGCAGTGTCCGCGGCGGCCGCCGGGCGGCAGCACAGCCCGTGCCGCCGGCCTCCCCGCCCGGGTCCGAGCCGGGCCTTGGGCGGTGCTCGCCGGCCGCGCTAGTGGGCGCCTGGCCGGCGGCGGCTTCGCCGGGGCCCCGAGAGCCGGGTTCAGAGGCCACTCGCTCCCAGCCGTCGTCGCCCCTCGGACGCCGCGCGTCCTCTCCGGCCGTCTCGCCCCGTCCCCTTTGGCCGCGACCCGGGCCCCGGTGCACCGCCTCGGGGGGCCCGCATCCAACCACCCGGGCTGGGGGGCAGCGGGGCCCTCGGGCTCCGCGTCCGGCCCAGCCCCCCGCCTGCGAGGGGCGCACCGGTGGGCGCGGGGGCGGGGGCCTCCAGAACCAGCCGGCTCCCCAGCCGCGACCCCAGAGCAAGATGACAGCTGGTCTCTACTCCGCGCACCCCTCGGCCCGCGAGTGGGTGCGCGGGGCGGGCGCCCC
>SJYR01003701.1:148193-166360 GCA_006410655.1 Kobus ellipsiprymnus
GCCGGGGTGGGTGCGCATTCCTGGGGCTGAGCCAGGGGGAGGCAGGCGAGGGCAGGCGGTGGGCTGGTCCCAGGCCTGCTGCTCGCAGGAGCCCCCCCCCCACCGCCGGGTGCCCGCCCCGGCCCCCAGGGGGTCAGCGCGGGGTCTAAGCCTGTGTCTCCCTGGGCGAGGACAAGGCCCCAGCGCATGCGTGTTCAGGGCCTTCTACACGGCAAAGACCGACGGCTGAGGCCCCGCGGGGTCACGGCCTGGCTGCAGGGGGCCTGTCTGTCCCCCAGGACCCCCTCCTGTGCTCGATGGAGTCTGAAGTCCCGGGGGAGCCCCACAGCCAGCTTCGATGGGGGAAAGCTGGGAAGACCCTGTCCCGGGACCTGGGGGCCTGGCCCTCATCCTGGGGGGTCCGTGGTGGAGGGGGCGACAGGAACAGTCACAGCGCAGTGGGGGGACCCCCACCTCCCACCCACTGAGCTCCAGCAGGTTTGGGGGGCCACCTGGGCCCAGCGCTCAGGCTGCAGGGGCTGGTGAGCGCGGGAAGGGGTTAGCAGAGACTGGAGGGGGGCCACGGCCCCACCCGTGCAGCTTACTCCAGGCGGCCGGGCCCGCCCTCAGGAGGGGCCGCTGGCTGGGCGGGGGGCGCCCTCCAGGACCTCTTGGAAGTTGCTGGTGACTCGGGCCAGGTGGGAACCTTCCCAGAAGACTTTGCCGCAGCCGGTGCAGCAGTAGAAATGCCGTAGCCCGGGCCGCCGAAGCACGCCTGCCGGGACGCCCGCCAGCTGCAGCTGGGTGCCGTTGGCCAGCGTGGCCGGCGCGCGGGTCTGCAGGTCCGAGTCCTCCAGCCAGCGGCAAGGGGGGTCGTAGGAGCAGCCCCCGGGGGCCTCCTCCGGGGCTGAGCCTGGACGTAGAAGCGGCCACCCTGAGCCCCGCCCTCAGGCAGGCGGCCCCCATCCCACTCTGTTCACCCGGCCTCTCCTACTAGGAACCCTCTGGGTCTCGGGGGATTGGCCTCTTCCTTCCGGCCCTCCCTGGCACTGCCCTCCCCGTGGGGCACAGGCCCATTCCCTCTCCCTTATCCTGGGGCTCCAGATGCCGGGGCCCCTCGTGTCCCTGGTGGGTGGCCCCAGGGCTCACCTGACTCCTCCTCACCATCGCTGTGGGGGGCCTCACTGCCTGTCAATCAAGGACATCAGGGTCAGTCCCAGGGAAGGGCGGGTGGCCCCAGCACCCACCCTGCAGGGAGAGGGCAAAGGGCAGGGGGCCAAGATGCTCTGTGCCAGCCCAGTTCCCTCCCATGGGAACTCACACCTTGGGACATTCTTGGGGCTCAAAGGTCCTTGGGAAACAAGTTCTGGGCACAAGATCGGCTGATTAGGGCACTTGGGGGCCTGAGAACCACGGGCCGGGCAGGGCGGGGGCGGCCCATCCGTGGCGATGAGCAGATAAGCCCACTGCCAAGGAGCGAGTTTCGCAACCAACCAGCATGGGGCAGGGCGGGGTGGGCAGAGGCCCAGGGGACCGCGGGGGCTCGGGGTGCAGGAGAGACCCGGCGGGAGGCCCCACCCCCACAGAGGGCGCTGGCCAGCAGGTGGGAGAAGCGGCCCAGGCCCGCTGACCCTGGTAATTTGCTTGGCAAATATCACCCTGCAGATGGCTCCAGATTAGCTGCAGCCGGAGTCCGAATGGAGGTGGCCCCCCGCCCCAGCCCTGCTGCCTTCACGGGGCCCAGCGAGGCCACGACCTCGGGCCTCAGCTGACAGCCCGAGGGGTGCTACCCAGGGCCAGGGTGAACCACTGGTCGGGGTGTTGGGGGGCCCCTACGGGGGCCACTGCTCATGCCCTGCCCCTCCCCCCGCCTCAAGCAAGTTGCAGCCACTCTGCAGAGAGCAGAGAGCTGCCCAGGGCTGGACACTGGCCATCCCCAGCACTCATGAACTGTGTGGGTGGCCCTGAAACTTCGAGGGATGCGGGCAGGGCAGGAGCAGCCGGCAGAGAAGACAGCACCCAGGGCACCAACTGTGCAGAGGGGCCCTGGGCTCAGGCTCCCTCCTTGGGCTGTCCCAAGAGGCCCTTCTTCCGTTCCCGCCCGCCCTCCATGCAGGGAAGCTGAGGCTGGGCCCCTGATCCAGACTCCTGGGGCTTGCCCGCCTTCCCGGGCGCCCAGGTTCCTCAACGTTCAGACTGCTGCTCGGCGAGGCCCGTGGTACAAGGGCAGGCAGGTGGACATGCATGTGCACGTGGCTGAGTGTGCACAGGCAGGCGTGAGCGTGCGCGTGGCTGAGCGTGCACAGGCAGGCGTGAGCGTGCGCGTGGCCGAGCGTGCACAGGCAGGCGTGTGAGCATGCGTGTGCCGCTGAGCGTGTCTTTGCCTGAAAGGTGCGTGTGTGCAGGTACACTCCACGAGTGTGGCGGGTGACCTAGCAGGGCCCACTGGGGAGAAGATAGGGGACACGACCCCAGGGGCCCTGGGGGCCTGCACGTGCAGGTCCCGTGGGCCAGAGGCCCCAGTCCCCTTCCTGGCGCCCCCCCGCCTGTGGGCACCACCCTGGTGGCCCAAGTGGGTCAGCCCCAGGAGCACCCAGCGGCAGGCCCGCTGCCCACAGACCCCACAGAGCCCCACTCACTGGCACCACCAGGGCCTCCCAGGTGGACGCTGAGCCGCACCAGCTGCTTCAGCACGTCTTTGGAGACCTTCAGGTACTGGTCACAGTTGCAGGCCTGGGGGGCAGAGGAGGTGCTGGGGCCGTGGGGCATTCCCGCAGCCCCTCCGCCCCGGCCCTGTACTCCCTGTGGTTCCGGCCCAGCCCAGGGGGTTTCACAGACACATGGCATCTCCCTTCTCTCGCCGCAGGACACGGGGCACATCACCTCCGGGGAGCCCTCCCTCACTGCATGGGCTCCAAGCCGGCCTGGGTGGCCTCTTCCACCTCCTGAGCCCCCGCAGGACTCTGCCACCATCCAGCGGTCCTCCCCAACCACAGAGCCAAGCCTGGGCCCCTGATGGCTCAACGCTGGTGGGCACGGAGGCCCAGCGTTAGATCCCCAACCGCAGAGCCAAGCCTGGGCCCCTGATGGCTCAACGCTGGTGGGCACGGAGGCCCAGCGTTAGAAGGTTAGGGGGTGGCCCTCTAGTTGACCTGGCTCCTCAGCCCACTTTGGAGCAAGCCAGGGCCATCCCGGTGTCCATGCTTCTGTGACACCTGGCCCTGCCTGCCCCCGGGGGCTGGCAACATGCAGGGCCTGCTGGGCACCGAGTACGTGCAGGGCAGGAGCCCAGCCAGGCAGGGTCCTGGTCTAGGACGTGCAGTGAGCTCCCGTGAAGACCTTGGCTCAGCCCCCCGACCTCACCGTCCCAGGGGTGGGATGCACTTCCCGATGCGGCTACCCCATCACTTCGTTACGGCCACTGCCTGGCAGGCATCTAGACACAGGATTCCCAGGGGCAGGCAAGGTGGGCCAAGCAGGAGAGCAGGGTGGGGGGTTGGGTGGGGGACTGACCGGCTCCCAGATGGGCACACAAAGGCGCCCTGTCAGCCAGGGGGTGAGCCGGTCCACGGGAGGGCTCCTGCTCGGTGCTCCTGGCACCCCCCTCACCTAGTGAGCCCCGTCAGTGCCCTGGAGGTGAAGTGCCTGGGGAGGGCAGCGGTGGGGGCCCCTGGAGCCATGGTGGGGGCTCCTGCCCCGCCCACAGACGCCCTCTTTCCCCCCAAGCCTTTCATCGTGGAGCTGGGCCTCCAGCATCACAGCCAGGGGTGGGCAGGTGCCAGATGGGCAGGGCCGATTTCCCATAGCCCCCCGGAGGGCCTCCCCTCCCCCGGCCAGACTCCAGCACAGGAAGTCACCTGGGTGCTTCTCCCTTCTGGTTGCAGGTACCAGGGCCGACTGGGCAGGAGCGTGGGCAGGGCCCCGGCTGCATGTCAGGCCCGTGGGCACTCCAGGCCCAGCCAGGAAGGAGCTGGAAAGAGGCGTGCCAGCTGGTCTCTGGGCTGGGCTGCTGCCCGGGGCCCCCCGAGGGTTAGCACCAGCAGGTATGGGAGCCTGGTGGGGCAGGGTCCTCTGATGGGGTCTGCGGTCTTCCCAGGACCCGGCTGTGCGCACCCGGGGCGGGGCGCCAGCTCACGCTGAGTCACGCACAGACAAACGCCCGGTGCCCCGCGAGGCCTGCCCCACCCTCGGGAAGCGCCGGTGCCGGTTTTCCCACGGCCGCTGCCCACGGCCGGGCCCGGCGGTCACCCCTGCCCCCACCGCCACGCCCAGCTGGAAGAGCCGGTTCTGAGCCGCCTGCCCGCCCTGTCTTGCGGTCCCGGTCTGTAGGAGGGCCCGTACTCAGGGCCTCCCTGTCCATCTCCTGTCCACCGCAGGGTCCAGCCGCCCTTGCCCGGCACCTAGAGTGGACCCAGGGGCTGAGCGCCCACCCAGTCGGGGGCTGACGGCCTGTCCCCCTGCCCCATGGGGGAGAACAGAGCCTCCAAACCCCTGTTCTGAAGGAGCTTCTCAGGGCCTGAGGAACCTGCTCATGGTCACCCATCCGCTGGGAGGGCACCCCCACCTGGCAAGGGCCTCAGCCCGCTGTGCGGGCGTAGACAAGTGGTGTCTGAGCCGGGCCCACTCCCTGCAGGGGCTTGCAGACCCCAGGCTCGGACGTCAGCGGATCTGGGCAGACACCAGCGGGGGGCTGTGGGTGCCCAGGACAATGTGGTCTCCTAGGCCCCTCAAGGTGTCTAAGACCCCATCCAGGCTGGGGGCCTGAGGGCAGGGCGGGCCTCCACCCCCAGAGCCTGGTCGGGCGGGTGAGTGGGGACAGGAGGGGTGGGCAGGCTCCTGACTCCCCTGTCCCGGGGTCCGCCTAGGCATGTGGTCTCCTGGGCCCCTCAAGGTGTCTAAGACCCCATCCAGGCTGGGGGCCTGAGGGCAGGGCGGGCCTCCACCCCCAGAGCCTGGTCGGGCGGGTGAGTGGGGACAGGAGGGGTGGGCAGGCTCCTGACTCCCCTGTCCCGGGGTCCGCCTAGGCCTGGCTCCCACAGCACTCAGGCTGTCTGGAGCTCATGCCCACTGAGCCGCCCGACTCTGGGTAGGACCACGGCCCTCCCAGGCAGGGTCTGGAGCCCGTCGTCAGGGAGGCTGCCTCCCTGGGGTGAGGCCATCAGCAAGGACCGGCCCAGGGGGCTGGTGGTGGCCCAGGACCCAAAGCCAGGCAGGCGCACTGGGCAGCCCGCCCTGCACAGCCCTAGGAGGGTGGCGAGGGGCTGCTCTGGCCACTTCCTTGGGAGGCATCCCTGCCTGTGAAGGGCCTGGCGTGTCTGTGAGCCTCTGAGACAGAGCTGGGGAGGGGCGGCTGAAGAGGTGCTGGGAACCCGTCTGCGAGCAGGCCTGCTCTCAGCTCCGAGCCCAGGAGGCCCGGCTGTGGCGGCCAGGGCAGCGCCTGGACCCAGCAGCACCTACTGAGAGGGAGGCCCCGGGTCTGCCCTGAGCCTGCCCCGAGCCACGTGTCTCCAGGCATGCCTGCTCCCACCAGCCCTGGGCGCACACACGCCAGGGCCCACGGTGTGTGCTGTGCTACCAGGAGGGGACAGCTGGTATGCTGGGGTCAGGAGAGGGGGAGGGCTGCCACTGGGGCCTGGCCGGGCCGCAGAGGCCAGCGGGAAGGCCGGGCGTGGGTGCCAGTGGCTTTCCCCCACCCATGCTCTGCCCACGGGCTGCGCACAGCCCAGCGCAAACTGCCTGTGAATACCCTTAGGCCTCCACCAGCGCTGGGCCAAGTCGGGGGCTGGGGCGGGCCACACTGGGGGCTGCCAGGGCACAGGGCATGAGACAGAACCAGCGCTCTTGAGGGGGCAGGACCGCAGGCTGGGAGCCTAGTGGAGGGATCCGCGAGCCTAGTGGAGGGATCCGCTTCCAAGAACCTGGGCAAGGCTCCCTGCCCTGCCAGCGGCAGGCTGAGACTGCGCTCCCGGTGGGCCAGTGCCCTGGCGACCCCCACAGGCCCCGCTGCCCACCCCCAGCGGGAGCCAGGCCCTCCAGGATGGGAGATGCGGTCAGTCTGGTACCCAGGCCCTGGAGGCCCCACAGGCAGGGAAGATGGAGGCTTGGGCTGAGAAGCTATGACATACTCTAGAATAATGCCGGTTCCGTACTCATTTAGAGCAAATTTACAGCAAAGCATAAAAAAGCAGAAAAAAATAAACATCATCTTCACACAACCACGCGGCAAGAAGAGCACGCGTGGGGCGGGGGGTCGCAGACGCCTTTCCGCGCACTTGGCAAGTGCCTCCCACTCGTGTCAGAGGCCTGGGGATGCAGCGGGCCTCAGCTGCAGGACACCAGCGTGTTCCCGGGCCCCGGGCCCCATTTGGTCCTTGTCAAGTGTCCCCCACCCCCCATCCTTGCCTGAGGTCCTGAGACCGCTGGGTCCAGAGGGCCCCCTGGCCCAGTCTGTGCACCATGACCCCCCAGAGCCGCCCCAACAAATGGTGCTGGATGCAGGGACAAAGGGCTGGTATGAAAGACCCCGGCGGGGGGCGGGCCTGACACCCCGTGCATGGACTGGCGGTGATGGAGGAAGCGATTAGGCGTTGCCTGGGTCTGCCCTCCACCTCGCTCTCCCACGCTGTCCGGCGGCTCTGGAGGGGCCCCGGGTCATCTGTCGGCTCCGAGTGCCCAGGCAGAGCTGTGCGCCTCCTTCCAGACCAGCCGTGGCCCCAGGCTGGGGGCTGGGAACCCTGCTGCCCCTCCGCCACCCCGGCTGAGCCCTCAGGCGCTGGAGGGGGGCGACCCCCTCCCCACCACAACACGTGGGGGCAGCAGGGCCCAGCCCAGGCCTCCCAAGAGGTGTGGGGTTGGGGTGGGGCCGGCTTGGGGAGGTCTGAAACCGCAGCCAGGGCTCTCCTGACCTGTGAAGCAGGCTGCAGCCCCCCGCCGGCGCCTCTGTCCCTGTTGCTGGAGACCCGGGCTGGCAGCCCCGCGGGGCCGCTCCATGCCTGCCCTGTCCCCCGGCCCAGGGAGGTCAGTTCCCACAGGCCCAGCCCCTCCCCCACCCGGCCATGGCCCGGCCCCTTTGTGGGGCTGCAGGCGGGGAGGTGGGGGACGGGCCTCTGGCGCTGTTGGCACCCCAGGGGGCAGAGCTGGGTTGGGGCCCCGGAGACCCCAATGGGGCCAGCTCTGGGCTGGTGCGTGGACCCCTCTCTGCACGAGGGCGCCTTGGAAGCACCCAGGTCCTCGGGGTGCAAGAGCACCCGCCTCAGCGCAGCTGTGTGTATCCATGTATGCACGTATGTGTCCTTGTGTGTCTATGTGTGTGTGTCCCTGTGTGCACACGTGCCTGTGCGTGTCCGTGTGCACGTGTCCCCGTGTGCGTGTGCACGCGTGCGCATGTGTCTGTGTGTGTCCTTGTTTGCACGCATGTCTGTGCGTGTCCGTGTGTGCACACGTGTGTCTGTGTGTGCATGTGTGCACACGTGTCTGTGCATGTCCGTGTGCGCATGTGTCCCCGTGTGCGTGTGCACGTGTGCGCATGTGTCTGTGTCCTTGTGTGTGCATGCATGTCTGTGCGTGTCCCTGTGTGTGCGTGCACATGTCTGTGTGTCCCTGTGTGCACACGTGTGTGCACATGTGTCCCCGTATGCGTGTGTGCATGTGTCTGTGTGTCCTTGTATGTGCACGTATGTCTGTGTCCCTGTGTGCGCACACGTGTCTGTGTGCGCATGTGTGCACACGTGTCTGTGCGTGTTCGTGTGCGCATGTGTCCCCGTGTGTGTGCGCACGTGTCTGTGTGTCCTTGTGTGCACGCATGTCTGTGTCCCTGTGTGTGCACACGTGTCTGTGCGCATGTGTGCACACGTGTCTGTGCGTGTTCGTGTGCGCATGTGTCCCCGTGTGCGTGTGCACGTGTGCGCATGTGTCTGTGTGTCCTTGTGCGTGCACGCATGTCTGTGCGTGTCCCTGTGCGTGTGTGCACTTGTGTCTGTGTGTGCATGTGTCCGTGTGTCAGGTGAGGACACGAGTCTGCAGGAGTGGAGGTGCCCTCCTGTGCATGCACTTGCACACTCGCGCTCGGGGTGCAGAGGTGTGCCCCGGCCTCTACTGTAGGGCAGGAGGAGCCGTGACAGGAGCACTGCCTCTGCAGGCGGATGGGGAGGGACGGGCACCGGGGACAACGAGAGGAAAGCACGTCTGGGGCCGCGGGAGATAAGCACGGGTCCGAGAAGCAGCCTGCACAAGGGCCTGCCTGAGGGGCAGCCTGGTCAGCGTTGCCCCACCGGCCCCCGCCCAGGGCCGGGGTGGGTCTGAGCCCCGCCCCCAGGCTCTGGGCTGCGGTGGGGTCCCTCCTCGTCCCCCTGGCGCCTTGACCCTCTCAAGCCATCCCCTCCTCTCCCAGCTGCAGCCCCTGCCCAGGTCCACTGTGTGGGGACAGCGGGCTGACAGCTCAGGCCCCAGGGTAAGAGCCCACGTCCGTCCACCTGATGCAGGTGTCCACCCAGGCAGGCAGAGGGCTGTGAGCATGGCCCCGACGGGTGGTGAAGTCCCCCCAGACCCTCACACCCCAGCCCCTCACAGTGGACGGTCGCAGCCCGCCCCGCAGGGGCCAGCACGCGGGTCTCAGACCGCTGGTGGGGGGTGCTGGCTGCTCTCGTCCACAGGCTCTGTTCTTGCCTTCGCCAAGTCCAGCGACCGGCCGCCCGGGCCCTTAGGAGGGGCAGCAGCAGTGAGGGCTGCCAGGGACCTGCTCCCAAGCCGGGGGCCCCAACGTGGGGAAGGGGCGTTGCAGAGCTCACTTTTCCCAGGGGACAGGCAGGCATGGCCAGGACCCCCAGTGTCTCTGAGGCCAGGGTGGGTGGGCAGCCACAGGCCCCAGATCACTCAAATACAATCTGGGTCAGAGAATGCGGTGGGACTCGGGCCCTGGGGCAGTTCCCCACCTCTGGGGGCCCCTCAGTCTACCCTGGGCGGCAGGTCCCTGGGACCCCACCCAAGCAACTCCCGAGGCGGCACACCGCCACCCCCGCGGCTCCCGGTTACTCCACGGGGCACTATGCGCCCCTAGGCCCCCCGGGACCGCAATGGGAGCGCAGGAGACCCCTCCCTCAGCAACCCCCCTAGATGGCACCCAGCCCTCCCAGCGGTCCCCCCCGGGCGGCCGTGCCCCTTCGCCGTCCCTAGGAGCCCGGGTGGCACCCCTTTCCCTGGGCTCCCCGGCACCCCCGGCGCGGCAGGCGCGGGCAGTTCCCAGACGGGGGAGGGGCGCGGCCGTGAGAACCGCCGGCGGCGGGCGCGTGGGAAAGCGGGCGGAGGGGCGGCGCGGGGGGCGGGGCGCGCCTGGGAACGGCCCCCGCCCCCGCCGGCCTTTGAAAGGGCCACTCAGGGCGCCCAGCCCGGATTCAAAAGCAAACGGCCGCCGGCCCGCCGCCCGCCTGCCTTCCCGCGCCGGCGGGGCGAGGTGGGGCGGGGGACCCCAGCCACCCAGGGCCATGTGGGAGGGGGCGGGCGCCAGCCGGCCGGAGAGGGGTGCGGGCTGGGGAAGTCAGGGAGGGGCCGCCCCCGTGTGCCTCCGCGACAGGCAAGTAGGGCCTGGCCCTCAGACAGCGGGGGGCCTGTCACCCACAGACCAAGGAGGGCGCGCCCCAGAGTCCTCCGCCAAAGGATGGTGGTACTCCAGGAACTGGGCTGGGAGCCTGGAAGACTTCCCGGAGGAGGTGGCAACTAAACTAGGGGCCGCCCCCGTGTGCCCCCGCGACAGGCAAGTAGGGCCTGGCCCTCAGACAGCGGGGGGCCTGTCACCCACAGACCAAGGAGGGCGCGCCCCAGAGTCCTCCGCCAAAGGATGGTGGTACTCCAGGAACTGGGCTGGGAGCCTGGAAGACTTCCCGGAGGAGGTGGCAACTAAACTGGGGCTTGGCAGGCCTGGTGGACAGAACGCCTGGTCAGGTGCACCCACAGCTGGGGTGACGTGGGATCCAGTCAGGTCAGCAAAGGCTGGCAGGAGCCGGGTAGCTGCGGGTCCCCAGTCCTTCCCTTCCTGCCCCTCCCAGGGCTACTGGGTCAGGCCAAGCCAGAGAGGGCCCTTTTCCACCACCAACTGCTCTGCCCAGCCCGGCTCCTCCAGTTCTCGGAGGGACCCCAACAGTGCACCTTCCCCTGCCCACTGCCCACCTTCTCCTGAGGCTCCCTGTTCCGGGTTGGCTGTGGGCTCACCAAGGCCCCCTCCCACCCAGGTCAAGACCCCACCAGCCACCCTGGCTCCCTTGGAGACCTTCGGAGCCATCCTTGCCCCAGACGTGCCTCCGATGACTGGCCCTGCTCAGGGTGGTGGGTGGGCGGAGGGGCTGCCTGGGAGGGGGTAGGAAGGGGGTTCCCTCCCCCCAACTACTCTGTGTGGCCAGGGAGGGAAAGGTGGCCAGGTAGGGTGGGGTGACGCGTGCCTTTCCTGGCGCCTGCCCACCCGTGGGCACCCCCTGCACGGGCCATCTAGCCAAAGGCCACTGCCCTGTTAGCACATGGATGGACTCGTCACAGCCCGGCAGGCCCCACTGTCACCCCGAGGACCCTCCTGCACCCACCAGGGCTGCCCACTCCGAGGCCCCGAGCCTGTCCTGCCTGCTCCAACCAGGGCCGAGGGACAGTGGCCAGGCCACTGGACCGTCCGGCCCTCTCTGGCAGTGGCCCCAGCAGCAGGGGTGGGGTGGGTCCCCTGCAGGAGCAGCTGTGGGCAGCGAGTGGACACAGGGCTGCTGGCGACGAGCCCCCCCTGCAGACCCCGAGGCCTGCGCTCACGGGCTCCGGCTCCTGAGCTGTGAAGGCTGGCCTCTGGGGGAGGGTGTCTCCCACCCTCCTGCCAGCCCGGCCGCGGGGGACCCTCGCACTGAGATGGGCCCTCTTCCACCCACCCTGCTGCTCCAGCTGGGCCCGTGTGCCCCTCACCGTGAGGAAGGCAGGTCCTCAGCGCCCTGCCCTTCCTGTTTGTTTCTCTCGAGCTCACTGAGCAGTGGGTTTAGAGCTGGCCTTTGACGTGTTTGGGCTTCCCTGGTGGCTCGGGTGGTAAGGAATCTGCCTGAAATGCAGGAGACCTGGGTTCAGTCCCTGGGTGGGGAAGATCCCCTGGGGAAAGGCATGGCAACCCACTCCAGCATTCTTGCCTGGAGACTTCCACGGACAGAAGAGCCTGTGGGCTGCAGTCTGTGGGTCACAGTCAGTCGTGACCGAGGGACTGGCACTCTGACACATCTGGCCAGCGGCTCCTGCTGGCTCTGTGGCTGGCTCAGGCAGTGACGTGGGCTGGGGGAGGGTGCAGAGGAACAGGAGCCCCCAGACTCTCGGGTGCCCTCCTGCTGCCCAAGGTGCCTTACTGACCCCGGGCCTGAGGATGGAGCCAAGGGTACCAGGCTGCTTCCAGAGGCCTGTCCTCTCCTGCCCACACCAGCTCCCCTCAGGCCCACGTCACGCTGGCCTGGCGGGGGCCAGTGGTCATGGCCGTGGACCATGTCCACCTCACGGGTCTGTGTACCGGGAGCCGGGCACCCCAGGCACTGGGCCCGTCTGGGCTACACACCTGTCCTCTGTCAGGTGAGGCTGTGCCCTGGGAGTGCCCATTTTAAGCGGGTCAGCCCTGTTAAAAAGTGACCCTCTGGGGGCTTCCCTGGAGGGCCAGTGGTTAAGAATCTGCCTTGCAAAGCAAGGGAAATGAAAGTGTTACTTTCTCAGTCGTGTCCAGTTCTTTGCGACCCGATGGACTGCAGACTGCCAGGTTCCACTGCCCATGGAGTGGGCAGCCACTCCCTTTTCTAGGGGATGAACTTCCTGACCCAAGGACTGAACCCGGGTTTCCTGCATTGCAGGTGGGTTGTTTACCATCTGGGCCTCCAGGCAAGCCCCAGATGTTCACTTTCGAAAAGGGCCGACCGGCTTAAAGTCGGAACTCCGAGAGCACAGACTCGTACCGGTCCTGTCCCTGGTCCGGGAAGATCCTGCATGCCTCGGGACCGCGGGGCCCACGCAGCACAGCCGCTGAAGCCTGCATGCCGAGACACTGTGCTCCCCAGCGAGACAGAAGTCTGAGGGCCGCAGCTTAGGAGCAGGCCCTGCGCACAGCAACGGAGACCCAGCGCAACAGCAGCAAAACTTCTGTTTAAAGTGAACATCTGTCAATGTCCAGGAGGTGTATCCTGGGGGGACCCCAGACAGGGGCTAGGAGCCCCTCTCAGGAGTACATGGTCAGGACCGAGGTCCAGAGAGGAGTGGCCCCGGGACAAATGGAGCCAGGAGCTGGGTGCTCGGTGGGCACCTCCAGGGAGCTGGGCCAGGGTCCTCCTGGGCACTGAGCTGGGGCCCCCGCCCCGGCCACTCCAGGGGCCTCCTCACATGTCTCGGACAACATGGGCCCCTGGGAGCCCTGCGGGAGGCCGTGAGGTCCACGTGGAGCAGGTGTGTGACAGACTGCCAGCTGGCCGGCAGCTGAGGCAGCCCGCTTCAGTGCAGGGGTCCAGCCACAGGCACCAGGAGCGGGGTCCCGGGCCACGGGGGTCCAGGTCCCCAGGTCCCCCAAGAGCCAAGTGCTGGGACCCAGGCTGGGCTCCAGCGGACCCAGGGCATTCCTGGAAGGGGAGGAGTGCGTCGAGAAGGTGGCCCTGTAGGCTGTGGGGAGGCCTGGGGCGATCTGCGGGGCCCACCCGAGTGCCGCCTTGGGGGGCTGTGCTGAGCTTGCCAACAGCCCTACACCCTGGCTGGCATCCCAAGTCTGGGGGCACGCTGGGCCCCTGTCGGCCCCCCCCGCCCCACCCTAGAGGCCTGTGACAGGCTCCTCCTGCGGGAGCCAGTGGCCCCAGGTCCCTGCCTGCACAGGGTGGGGCCCCTCCTCCCGCAGCCTTTGTGCCTGCATGACCCCGGGGGCACGGAGTGTGGGAACGGGGCTGGGGGCACAGAGCACAAAGGCCGGGGAGGGGCGGGGTCAGGGCTGCCGCCTCTTCCTGTCTGTCCCCACGTCTGTTGCTGCCCCTCAGGACACAGGGAGGGTCTCCACGCCTGGGGACGGGCTGGGCACCAGCGACCCGCTGGCCCCTGTGTCCAGACTCCAGGCCTCTGTCACTGCGGGCCTCCCAGGTGTGGTGCGGGCGCTGGCCCAGGGCCCCCTCGTGTGCTCAGGCCCTGAGAGCCCTTGCTCAGCCGGCTCCCCACCAGACATCAGCCCGGGCAGCACCCTCCTCCCTCCCACGGCCTCTGCCCAGCTCTGGGCTCCTGGGCCGTGAACCCAGCCCTGAGGCTCCGCCCCGAGGCCCCGTCCCTGGCTGCAGGCTCCTCCCCCAGCACCGCCCCCGAGGGGACCCTCTGCTGAGAGCACCCCCCTGTCGTGGGGTGACTGTCCTCCTAGAGGCCACTTCCGGGGCCAACGTCACTGACCCCCAGGACACCCCTCATAGGGGCATAGCCCACTCCCCACCACAGAAGAAGGGGCTGCAGGGATGCTAAGACAGACATTATGCCCGACTGTGCCTGGGTTCCTGCTCTGGGACTTTTCTAAGCTTAAATTTCTTTGATAAGATCCTTTCCCAGGGTGGACGGCACTGGGAACGTCCTCCTGGCGGACGTTCCCGATGGACAGTCCCAGGCCCCAGTCACCAGCTCCAGGGGTCATGACCCTGCCCTGCTGGAGGGACCCAGCGCCCCTTGCCCTCTGGGACCTGGGGTGGGTGGGCTGCCCCCCCACTGCCAGGGGCCAGCTCCGTGTGGCCGGGCCCACCGCCCCTCCAGCCTCACTCGCTCCCGCTGCACGTCCCGATGTGCAGCCCCGCGAGCGGCCGGGGGCGCTGGGAACGGTTCGTGTGTCCAGTGGGTTTTCCCTCTGGGAACAGCACCAAAATAGCAGAAGGAAGGAAAAGAAAATGGAAACTCAGCCTGGCGGCGGGAGCTCTCCAGGGAGGCGGCCAAGCTCTGGCCTGGGCAGGGGCGGTGGTGGCTCTGAGCCAAGGTCCAGGGAGCTCGGGCCCCGGGGGCATAGGATGGGACCCTGCCGGCCGCGAGCCACACGGAGGTGCTCCCTCGGTCAGTCCTTTGCGTGCGGCTCTCTGCTGGCCAGTGGCCAGTGCCCTCTGATGCCCACCCAGGCTCAGGGGCCACGCAGGCTGTGGCTGTGGCCCCAGGCAGGGCGGGGTCCGCAGTCGCGTGGAGACAGTGCTCACTGTACCTCGGGCCGTCAGCTCGGGGCACCCATGCAGCCTGGGCCTCCCTGCCCACCTGGGGGAGGCCTGAGGCCAGCTGCCTCAGGCACCGGGAGTGAGCTCAGACAGGGAGAGAGGAGGCCGCTGAGCTGGGCGGGAAGGTAAGCCGTTCCCAGTCACAGCCTGGGCTGAGCTCCTAGGGGAGGCTGGGGGCGTCGTGGCTAGGGGGCTCTGGGCGGGGGAGGCGGGGTGTGTGGCCTGAGGCACCCTGCCCTAGGGCAGGCATTGCCCATCACCAGGGAGCATTCTCCACTCACGGGCATCGGGCGCCACCGAGGACCGTGGTGGGAGCCGCTGGCGTGGCCCCCGACGCCAGCGTGCTGACAGGCTGCATGCCGATTCAAGCACCCTAGCTCTCAGTGACCCCTCTTTGCGTGTGGCCGCGCCTGCCTCCTGGGGTCCCGGTGCCCGGCTGCGGCGCCCCTGGACAGCGGTCTGCCACCGAGGGGTTGGGGTTCTGCCCTGGGGTGCACTCAGCCCGCCTTCCTCAGCAGCTGAGCCCCACTGGAGGCCGCTGGACAGCCCTGGGCCTCAGAGGCTCCGCAGGGGACCCCTCTCGACAAAGCCCCACCGGGTGCCAATACTCCGCCTCCCTCCTGGGCTGCGGCCACAAAGGGGCACATGGTCTCTGCCTGGTGCCCGCCCCCTGCCAGCAGCCCCGTGGCCGCCCTCCTCTGTCCTCACTGCCCACTGACCATGTGTGGGACGCACACCTACCATACAGGGATGCTGCTGGCAGGACCCCAGCCAGGCAGGAAGCCCCTTTCCCAGTGCCCACCGGGAGAGCCTGGTGCACCCGGCCCACCCTCCAGACCAGCCTCCTGAGAGCCCAGCCCCAAGACCTGCCCTGCTGACGGCCTGGGCCTCTGCCGGAAACCTGGGATCCTGGCCCCACCCTGAGGCGTGTCCTGGACCCTCTGCACCCCACTCTTGCCCCCCGGCTGCCGCCACCGCTCAGCTGGGCAGATACACCACTGACTGCAGGTCCCCCACCTCCGCACTCAGGGTGAGGACGCTTCAACTCTGTCCCATCCACGGCAGCCGGGCCAGAGCCAGCGCCTCCCTGGGTCCTGCGGCCCCCAGGACTGTCTCCTGTCCTGCGGGCACTGGCTGCTCCCCCCGCCAGGGTGCAGCTCTGGCCCCTTCCTCTGAACTGGCCCCACGCCACCCCTGGGGTGTCCTGCAGCCTGGCCCCTCCACGGGGCCCCCACTGGGGCAGGGGAGCGGTGCCGGGATGTGGCCCGGACTCTTCCTGCGAAGGGCAGCGACCACCCTCACAGATCTGAAGGTTCCACGGCTCCCTGGGGTGCCAGTGGGGTGTCCTCCCAGCTCCCCAACTCCGTTTTCTCAAGACGACGCACCAGCACAGGTTCCGAAAAGCTGGTAAAAATGCCCACAGGCTCCCCCCGACGCCCTGGGGTCTTTACCACACACGCACCTTCCCTCCTCCCGAGGAAGGATTGGGAGGAAATGCACAGATCGAGCTACTGCTGCGCCGAGCAGAAAACCAGGGCCTGGCCACGCATGGGGTCTTGCCAATCACAGAGCCCGGGCCGCACACACTGGCCCCTCGCCCAGCCTGGGGCACGCGGCACCCACCTGGCAGCGGCTGAAGATGTCCGCGGGGGTGACACGCACGTTGAAATGCCTGAGGATGGCCTTCGCTTGCTGCTGGGCCTTGAGGGAGCAGTCCACTGCCAGGCAGCGCCCAGCCCCGACCTGGGCCCGGAGCTGCGGGCAGAAGAGCCTTCATGCAGGGCAGAAGCTAGGCCCCACCCCCATCTGAGGTGAGTCTGGAGCGTCCAGTCTGCCCTGGGCGGGGGCGGGGGGGTGCAGCCTGGGCCGGCGGGTCCTCACCTTGTGGTATGGCAGCCCCGAGGTCAGGATGACCCTCCCCTCCTGCCTGGCAACCTGTGCAGGAGGAAAAGTCGGCAGGTGAGGCTGCAGGCCCACTCCCAGGGCCAGGCCCCTCTGCCCCAACCTTCGCCACACACCGCCCCCACCCCCGCCCGCACCCACTCCCCCTTCCCTGCCTCCCCCGCATCTGAAAGTAACAGAAAGTGGAAGTGTTAGTGACACAATCGAGACCAACTCCTTGTGACCCCATGGCCTGCAGCCCACCGGGCTCCTCTGTCCCTGGAGTTCTAGTCCAGGCAAGAACACTGGAGTGGGCAGCCGCTTCCTTCTCCAGGGCGTCTTCCCGACCCGGGGATTGGGTCCAGGCCTCCTGCGCTGCTGGCAGGGTCTTTACCGTCGGAGCCACCAGGCTCCTGCAGCCTGAGCCTGGGCGTCGCGTGCTGCGACAGATTGGGCCTTAGAGTGCCACACACAGAATCGCTGACAAAATTAAATTTAAAAAGCCATCTCTATAAACCCAAAAGATGAAACACATGAACCGCACATAGAGGAACACTCCGAATGCCACGAAGCCACAGCGAGCTGCCCATGCGGCTCTGGGGCTACAGGCCGCCCTGGAGAACACCCCGCAGTGACAGCCCGCCGGGGGCGGGCACAGCGACACGGCCACCCTGCAACGCCTGTGAGCTGCGCCGTGAGGCAGATGGGCGATGCTGGGGCAGTAGGGTTTTTCAGCTCAGAGAAAGGAGGCTTGGGAGAAAATTAAGCAGATCACACAATGAGCCCTAGATCTGAACGGAAGCTTCGGTGGGTGTTATGTGTATTTGATGGACTTTCATTAGTCGCTCAGTCATGCCCAACTCTTTGCAACCCCATGGACTGCAGCCGCCAGGTTCCTCTGTCCAGGGATTCTCCAGGCAAGAACACTGGGAGGGTGGCCATTCCCTTCTCCAGGGGACCTTCTTGGCTCCCTTGATGGATGCTACATACACCTAGAGGCACTCCATCCCCCGCCCGCTGCAAAGGCCTGGAAATGAGAGCCAGCCCGGCAGCCCTGAGCACCCTCACCAGACTGACTCCTAGACAGGGCTCGCGCCAAAAGGAGCCAGGGAGCTTCGGAGGAGTAGCTGATTCTAGGTCTGAGGAGCCGGAGCATCTCTTTAGATGAGACGGCAAAGAAGTTATCAGAGTCTGCAAGGATCACATCAAAAGGGCTCAGGATCCACCCTGCACGCCACGAGGGGCGCAGCGCGCATCGGGGAGGTGACAGCTGCGACGTGTCCAGTTTGGTTCCTTTCCGTGTGTTATCTTTGGAGAGTGTGAGGGGCCAGCTCACTAGCGTGAGAGCTGAACACTACAACTCTGGGAAGGAAAGCCAGGGATAGTCATGACGTTGTATTTGGCAACGATTTCTTGGCTGTGGCACTGAAAGCAAAGACAACACAATTAAAAATAAATTGGACTTTGTGAAAGTTAAAAAACTTTTGTACATCACAGGACACTGCCAAGAAAGTGAAAAAACAGCCCTCAGAATGGAGAAAAATATTTGCAAATCATATATCTGATCAGGGATTAACATCTAGAATATATAAATAACTCCCACAACTCAATGGCAGGAAGAGCAGATAAACCAGTTAATATGTGGGCAAGGGACCTTGCCCTTCTTCTCTGGAGAAAATACACTTCTCCAGAGAAGGCGCACAAATGACCAGTACGCACATGTAAGGATGCTCAACATGAGTCATCAGAGAAGCGTGATACGCTGGGTATCACTTCATATCTGTTAGGATGGCTTATATTTTTAAAAAGGAAAATAAGTGTTGATGAGAATGTACAGAAATCTGGAACCCTTATGCATTGCTGGTGGGAGTGTAAAGGGGTGCGGCTGCCATGTAAAACAGTGCTGCAGTTTCTCAGAAGATCAGACACAGAATTACCGTATGATCTCGCAATTTTACTGCCAGGTACAGATCCAGAGGAACTGAAAGCAGAAACGTGAACAGATGCTTGCTCATCACAGTAAAGAGCAGGAGCACTATTCACAGTAGCCAAGTGGAAGCAACCCAAGTGTCCATCGGCAGATGACACGCACGCACGCATAACGGCCTTATT